>WSPJ01000132.1:0-24676 GCA_009764595.1 Geothlypis trichas
AAGGAAAGCCCAGAGCCCCAGTGTTTGAAGGCAGGTCAGACTCAGCTCTCAGGAAGACAAGATCAGCCAGGCTTGTTGGTAATGGCAGTTTTTTGTCTGGGAGCAACCCCTGGATATTGGGAATTTTGGAGAGGGAATCCCATTTTGGCTATGGATGCTTGAATGAGAAAGACACGTCTTTTCCATTTGAAGGAAAGCCCAGAGCCCCAGTGTTTGAGGGGCACATGAGAAGAGACCCTCAACAATCCAAGGGTAGTTGGAGCAGACAGGCCAAGCCAACCACAGCTGTTACCTGCTCCCTTGGATCCATGGGGCTTGGCTGTGTCACAATGGTGGTGTCATATTGGATCCTTGGTTTTATGAGGCCCAGATTTGTCACACTGACCTCTTGTTTCCATGGGGCCTCATAGTGTCACAATGGTCCATTGCTTCCATGAGGCCTTGCAGTGTCACAGGGGTCTCCTTGGTACCTCAGTGTCACACTGGACCCTTGATTCCATGGGGACTCACAGTGTCAGAAGGGTCTCCTTGGTTCCATGAGGCCCCACGACGTCACAATGGACATTTGGTTCCATGGGATCCCACCCTGTTCCACGAATCCTTAGTTCCTTGGGGCCCAGCAGTGTCACAATGGACTCCTTTGTTCCATGGTGCCACACAGTGTGACAGCTGCCCCTTGGCCTGCACACACTCCATGGTGTCACAATGGTTCCTTGCTTCCATGAGGCCTTGTAGTGTCACAATGGCCCCTTGGTTCAGTGAGGCCTTTGGTGTCACAATAATCTCCATGATTCCATAAGGCCTTGCAGTGTCACAGCAGACCATTGCTTTCACTGAGCCCCACAGTGTCACTGTGGTCCCCTTGGCTCCACAGGGCTCTCAAGTGCCACAATGGCCCTTTGGTTTCAAAAGGCCTCAAAGTGTAAAAACAGTTTCCATGGTTCCATGAGGCCCTGCTGTGTCACAATGGACCTTTGGTTCCATGAGGCCCCAGAGTGTCACAATGGTATCCTTGGTTCCATCGGAACCTTCATTCTACGGAGACCCACAGTGTTCACTGTATTCCCCTTTCTTCCACCAGGCCCTGCCATGCTGTAATGCCCCCTTGGTTCCAGTGGGTCCCAAAGTGTCAGAACAGTCTCCATTGTTCCATGAAGCCCCACAAAGTCACCATCATTCCCTTGATTCCACAGGGCCCCACAGTGTGACAATGGACTCTTGGTTCCAAGAGGTTCCTCAGTCACAATGGTCTCCTTGGATCCGCAGTGTCACAGTGGCCCCTTGGCTCCACGTGGCCATGCTATGTCACAGTGGCTCGTGGTTCCATGAGGCCACACAGTTTAAAAACAGACCCTTGGTTCTATGAGGCCTTGCTTTGTCACAATGGACTCCTGGTTCAATGAGTTTTCACACTGCCAACAGCAGTCTCCTTGGTTCTGCAGTGCCACAATGGCCCCGTGGTTCCAAGAGGTTTCTCAGAGTCACAATGTTCTCCTTGGAGCTGCAGTATCACAATGGACCACTGGTTCAATGTGGCCCCAGTGTCCCAAAATGGATTTTGGTTCCATGGGGTTCCACTGTGTCACAATGGACCCTTTGATCCATGAGTTTGCTCAGTGTCACAGTGGACTCCTTGTTCTGTGAGGCCCCACCATCACCAAATATCTGAAATATCAGAAAAAGTCTCATTACCACTAATTTCCTATTAACAAGGGTATATTATTCAGCCATGGGGTCTAGTAAGGGATAACTCCTAACCTTATGTGGACATGTAATTCTACCAGTGTTACTAAAGGTGTATCATCCATTACCAATTCATCCATTACCATAAAACCCACCACAAGTTCCCAGATTAAGTCCCTTTTATTTTTATGACTGCATTCTTGAGCCAAAAGCCTTCTTCTTGCCTTCCAACCATCCTTGCTGGAAATGCAGCCCCTGCGTGCCTTGCTTCTGTGCTAAATGTTCATAGACACAGTAAAAATTGAATTAACCCTTTTGAATTGAGTTTTCGGTATTGAATTGAATTAACACTTTTGGTATCAAGCCCAAGGCTCTGTGTGGGCAGGCAGGGGCAGGCAGGAGGCAGAGCTGTCAGCAAAGGAAGGGCCCAGCCAGGTGGGGCAGCCGGGGGATGCCGACAGCCTGCAGGGACAGAGGCGCAGGGCAGGGACACCGTGGGACAGCCTGGGCTGCACAGGGCACAGGGATGGGCAGCAGCTGCAAGACAGCCCTGCCAGAGCCAACTTGGGCAGCACTTTGGCCATGGCTGCTGGGCCTGGGCCTGAGGCCACGAGGGGACAAGTGACCCTTGCAGGCCTGGGGCCTCATTGCCTCCTTGTCCCTGCTCAGCAGCCTGGCAGGGGCCGCCCCATGCTCCTGCCCTTGGCATTGCCCATCCCCACATGCCAGTGCCCATCCGGGAAGAGCCCTGAGCAAGGAGGGAGGGACAGGATCTGCCTGGCCAGGGGCTGGGGCTCAGGCCTTGGCCCTTTGCATTCCTAAAACACATCCAGGTTTGCTCAGCACCAGAGACACCTTTGCCTTGTTTGTCCCCAGCTGTCATCACTGCCTCCAGTGTTCTGCTCTTCATGGAACCTGGGGACACTTTCTCGGTCGTGTCCCTGACAGGGATCTCTTCAAAGTACAAGAAATTTCAGTGTTTCAATGTAACTGAGTTCTTGAGGGTTTTGTGACATCACTGAGGGGGTTGTGACATCACAGAACTTGCTGGGGCATCACAAAGTAGGATATGAGGCCATAAAGGAGACTCTGCCATCATAAAGTGTGGCTCTGTGGCATCAGAGGGTGGGTTGTGACATCACTGGGTGGCTGTGTAACATCATAGAGCAGGCTGTGACATCACAGAACAGACTGTGACATCACAGGATGACTTTGTGACATCACAGTACTCTGTAACATCACCGCACTGCTGAATGACATTACAGGGTGACATAATAGAGTTAGTTCTGTGACATCACCAAGGCTATGTGACATCAAAGGGACGGTGTGAGGTCACTGAGGAGGTCAATCCTCCCTGGCCTCCCCTCACAGTTTACCCCAGAGAAGTCCAATGTTGCTTGTCCACAGTGGGGTCCCCTGTCCCCCTGTGTCTCCCCACCAGCGTCACAATTATCCCTACATTCCATGGAGCCACAAAGTTCCATTCCATGTGTGGCTCCATGGAATGTAGGGATCATTGTGACGCTGAGAGGCCCCATCAAACCAAGGGTCCATTGTGACACCGCAGGGCCTCATGGAACTGTAGAGACCATTGTGACACTTTGGGGTGTCATGGGACCAAGGGGCCATTGTGACACTGTGAGACTCTGTGGAGCCAAAGGTCCATTGTGACATTTCAGGACCTCATGGAACAATGGAGACACCAGTAAGAGACTTCACAGTCTCATGGAACCAAGGGGCCATTGTGACACTGAGGGGACTCTTGGAATAAGCAGAGCATTGTGACATTGTCAGGCCTCATGGAACCAGTGAGACCATTGTGACCCTGGGGGTCCCCACAGAACCAAGAGGACCATTGTGATGCGGTGGGGCCTCATGAAACCAAGAGGCCTTTGTGACACTGCAGGGCTGCATGGAACCAAAGGTCCATTGTGACATTGCAGGGCCTCATGTCATCAGTGGTCCATTGTGACACTGGGCAATCAAAGGTGGCCATTGTGACACTGGAGGGCTGCATGGAACCTAGGGGTCATGGTGCTATTGTGGAACCCCATCAAACCAAGAGTTCATTGTGACACTGCAGGGCTGAATGTAACCAACGCTCCAGGGTGACACCGAGGGGCCTCCTGTCATCAATGGTCCATTGTGACACTGTGGAGCCAAAGGAGACCATTGTGACACTGCAAACCCCCAGGGTCCAAAGGTCCATTGTGACATTGCAGAGCTCATGTAACAGAGGAGTCACATGACATTGTGGGGCCTGGGGAACCACAAACGCCATTATGACACTGTGGGGGCCTGTGGAACTAAGGGAACATGAAACTTGTCTGGCTGGTTTGGTCTCCCAGGGGCTGCCTGACAGCTGACCTTGGCATGTTGAGGGTCTGTTCTCATCTGCTCTCAAACAATGGAGCTCTGGGTTTCCTTCCTATGGAAAAGATCTCTCCTCCTCCTCCAGGAATCCATGGACACAATTGGATTTTATAGCCAAATTAGCTTATATCACAGAATTGTTCCCATAGGAATATTGCCAGGACAAATCTGTCTTGCAGTGGTTTCATAAGGGTCACTTCCCCTCTGTCCCCAAAGCACTGGGGAAAGTTCCGTGCTCTCCTTCCTGTGGAAAAGAACTGTCCTGCTTCTGCAGGTGCCCATGGCCAAAATTGGGCTTCCAACTCCAAAATTCCCTAAATACAAAGACTGCTCCAAGACAAAATCTGCCATTCTTGACAAGTCTGCCTGGCCTTGGCCTAGTGAGGCTCTCCAAACACTGGGGCTCGGTGCTTTCCTTCCTATGGAAAAGAACTGTCCTTCTAGTCAAGGTGCCCATGGCCAGAATTGAGATTTCCACCTCAAATATTGCCTGTTGTAATACACTGGAGGAGACTGTTGGCTTGAAACATTTCATGCCTGGGGGAGGAAGGGACAGGTCCAGCCTTGCCCTGCCCTGGAACCCCAATCCCTCCAGAGCCTCTATCCCAGCCCAGCAGTGGCTGCCAGTCCCTGGCACAGCACAGGCAATGCTCCACAGCCACCTCTGCAGCCCCAGCCCAGCTCCTGAGGGACCAAATGAGCCCAAGCCCTACCTTGCGGAAGTTACAAACATTTAAAAAATAAACCATAAAACAATCAAAGTCAGTAAAAAAGAAATTAAATCCCAAATAAAAAGAAAAAAAAACCCCTTAAACCTAAAACTAAAATCCTCTTACAAACTATAAAGAAAAAACTATTTTTCTTTTTTTACACATAAAACAATAAAAAATTAAAATATTCAAAATAATATCAAACAAAATCCTCCATATTAAAATAAAAAATGTAAAAAAAATGTAATTTCATAAAAAGTTTAAGCAGAAAGAAAAAAACTAAGCCAGTACCCCCAAAAGAAGGTCTCTATTCCCAGAGATAAGAATAATTTTAAAATTAAATAATACAAATTTTACCTTTAAAGAACACATCTTTAGAACAATACCCCATAAGTCGACATGGCCCATCAAAAAGCTGTAAAAAAAACTTGTAGCAATAAAAGCAAATTCACAATAACAAAGTTCCCCAGAAAACTGTTATTCATGACAGAATTAAGAACCACAAAAAAATATTTTCATTCTTGTGAAAAAACTCCATAACCTTAACAAGAAAAACTTCTCTCCCAAAGTAAACTAAAAAAAGACTATTCTAGAAATAGTAAACACACTAGAAATTTTAAGGTTTTTTTCTTTACATTGCCAGTTTAAAAAAAAAAAAGTGATAAAGAATAAAAAGTGTTTTAAAGAATTTATTTTATTACTTTCTACCTTTTTTATTTTATTTACTTAAAAAAAATTTTCTTTATGCCCTTCTAAAATTTTAAGCCTAGTTTACCTAAAACCTAATCTGTTCTCACAACAAAATAAATACATAAATAACTGACACTAAAACCCACCATACTCATCAATACATTATTTAAGAAATCTCAAAATTAGAAAAATCATAAATTAAAAAACCAAAAGGCTGTTTTGTTGTTTTGAGCTCCTCAGAATCTCTTGCTGGTATTTCTCCAGGGAGTCCAACCAGAGGACACAAACAATTGTAATTCCTTTTAAATGTCTCCTTGCAAGGGGCTCAGGGCTTGTGTGTCCTGCTTGGCCCAGCCCAGGCAGGGCTTTCCCAGCCACATCCCACACTCCATTGCCCAGCTGGAGCCGCTGGTGCCTCTGAGTTGTGCTGCCCCAGCCCCAGGGACGCTCTCCTTGTCTGCCCATTCCCCCACGCTCTCTGGGCAGGGATGGCCTCACTGGGGGCTGCTGACATCCTCAGCACCTTGGAGGCTGCTGCTGAATTTTCCTGCTGCAGAGGCTTGTTCAGCCTTCAGCTCTTCAGTGCAGGAATTCAGTGTCCCAGGGCTCATTAACACTCAGAACACCTTCACAAGCCAAGCCTCTGGGGATAATTTGATTTTAATTTTCAAATCCTTTGTGGTTAAGTAGATCTCAGTAGTGTATTCAAAGTGAATATATCCTATTTAAAAAACAGTGAGAAAAGATTTTTTAGGTCCTGCTCAGGCTTTTTTTTTACTGCTAATTCATTGACATGTGCAATCTCCAATTGACATTGAATCCAAGTACCTCCTCCTGCAGTTGGAATAGATATGAAAATCAAGACCCTTCATGGCTGACAATCAATCACACTCTGTCCCTACCCCCACCCCACCATTTCCCCCATCCAAGCCCTGGCACTCAGAGCAGCCTTGTGCAAATCTGAGCTCCCTCCAGCCCAGGCTGCACCTGCAGCTTTCAGCTCCTTGGCTCCAACTCTCACCTGCTTTCCTTGGAGAAGGAGCTGCTCAAGACACAGAGGGATGTTCATTTCTTGTCAGCCAACAAAGCCAAGGGGAGGCACAGCTCCATCAAATGCAAAAGTCATTCTTCTCCCTGGCTCTGCCCTGCCCCTGTTCCCTTTTCCTGTTCCCTTCATCCCTGCATTGCCAGGAATTTTCTGGGTCAAGGGAGCTCTGCTCTGGCTATGGAGGGAGGTCCAAGTGTAGCCACTGGAATGGGAACCACAACTCATCAGGTTTGTGTCCTTTGGGCGTCAGGGGCTGGTGAGACTCAGAGGTGCAGAAAGTTTCACTCCATGGCCAACAGACCACAGTTGAACAGGACACAATTTAATAACAATCTCGCTCTTCCCTGAGCTATGTGCAACATCCCAGCAATGTCTGATGAGTCCACCATTCACAAGTGATTTCCATACTAAAATTATTTTCTGACAAACGTGGTTTTGTGATAGATATAAACACAATTCAGTTCTTGTATAAGGATGCTCATCCTGGAGTGGGGGCAAAACAGCTCCAACAATTCCTGATTTGCAAAGCTGTCAGGGGTGGATGGAGAAGGGAGGTCAGGCTGATTTTGGTGTTGAGGAAATGCTGAAACCAGCCTGACTCATTTCATCTCCTCCTGTCCTGGCTGATCTCCCCTCTTTCCCCTTCCACCCATTGGCTTTTGTCTCCCACCAGGCCCCCCGGTGAAGAGCCTGGCTCTGTGTTCTCCATCCCCTCCTGGCTGGCACTGCCAGGCTGGGATGAGGAGCCCCTCAGCCTTCCCTGCTGTGGGCTGGACAAGCCCAGCTCCCTCAGCCTCTGCTCACAGCCCAAGGGCTCCAGCCCCACCTTGGAGGCCCTTCCCAGACCCTGCTCCAGCTGCCAGACATCTTTCCTGCCCTGGGCAACCCAAACCAGGCCACAGTGACCTGGATAATCCCTGTCCTTGATGTCCTGGTCACACAGCCCTGGCCCCTTGTCCCCATGTCAGGCTCTGGGGTGGATCCTGTGGAACATCCTTTGGTGGAGGCTGTGGCTCCAGGTGGGCTGGGGGGATCCCGGGGGACAGGGACCCTGCTCGGCATGAACAACATTGGACTTGTTGGGAGAACTGTGAGGGGGAGCTGGGGCAGAGTGACCAATCCAGTGACCTGACACAGCCCTGCTGGGATGTCACACAGCCCCTCTGGGATGTCACAGCCCAGTCTCCAATGTCACACGGCTGGTCTCTGATCTCACAGCCAAATCTGTGATGTCATAGTCTGCTCTGTGATGTCAGACCTCTGTCCTGTGATATCACTGATATGGCCTATGGTGTCATAGCAACTCCATGATTTCACATAACCCACTCTATGATGTCGCAGCCCACTCTGTGACCTCATGTTACTAGATGATAAATTGTCTACACCAGGTGAGCTCACACCTGGAGCTTGTTCTCCAAAACCCCAGGTCCATGGAAACCACACAATGCCCGTTGTGTGAGAAGGGGAACTGGAAGTTCACCAGCCTCAGTGTCCTGCCAGCTCAGCCAGGCCCATGGGAACATTGGGGTCCACGACCACCAGGGACCACCAGAGAGACCCCCAGGACCGAAGAATGCATGGGTAAAGGGGAGAGGAAACCTATTAATGATTTTGGGGAAATTATTATCTTATGTATGTTTAATCCAGGACAATCAATGAATATGTGTGCAAAATACAGAGAATAAACAGAAACTTTCCTCTACTCAGTATGCATTGTTTTGGGAGGAGCTCTCCTCCGTGCTATCCAGGTGAATAAAGAATGCTGCTTCTTAAAGCTACATTGGGGTTAAGGAGTTTTCTGTTTTACCAAAATTTTGGTAACACTCCCACTGCCAAGGAAAGCTCTGTCTGCTGCTGTTCACAAACAGAGAATGGCTGGTGGCAGATGTGGGGCTCGGAGGCTGCCTGGGGCACAGTGACCATGAAATAATCAAGTTTTCAATGTTCAGTGGTGGCAACAAGACTTCTGCACTGGAAAAAGGAAGGGCAGACTTTGGCTTGTTTAGGATGCTGATTTGGGGAGAACCAAATCAGGTACTGATTTTTTTAAGAGAAAGAGCCCTTAAAAACAAAGGAGGCTGGAAAGGATGGACATGCTTTTAGAAAGTAATCTTAAGGGGGAATAAGCAGCCTTTGCCAGTGTGGCAAAGGATGAGCCAGAGAGGAAAAGGACTGGCCTGGCTGCCCATGGGCCTTTTGTGGGAACTCAGAGAGCAAATGGACTTGGAACTCAGAAAGTGTTTAAGGATGTTGTTAGGTTATGCAGAAAGAAAGGTTGAGAAGTGAAAGTTCAATTAGAATTTAACTGATCAGCTTCTGAAGAAAAAAAAAATGTTTTTATAAAAAAAACCATAGCAAAATAAGGGAGAAGGAGAATCTCTACTCTTTATTGGATCCAGTGGAGAATACAGTAGCTAAAGATAAGGGAGAGGCTGAGCTACTTAACACCTTGTTTGTGTCAACTTTCAATACTAGGACAGGCTGTCCTCAGGACAAGTGTTCTCCTGAGCTGATAGATGGGCACAGGGAGCAGAACAGCCCCCTGGAATCCAGGAGGAAGCAGCTGGTGACCTGCTGAGCCACTCAGATGCTCACAGCTGTATGGGATCAGATGGGATCCATCCCAGGGGGATGAGGGAGCTGGTGGATGAGCTCCCCAGGCTGCTCTCCATCATTTACCATCAGTCCTGGCTCCCCAGGGAGGTCCCAGAGCACTGGAGGTGCCAGTGTGAGCCCATTCCCAAGAAGGGCTGGCAGGAGGATCTGGGGAACTCCAGGCCTGTCAGCCTGACCTGGGTGCCCGGCAAGGTTATGGAACAGATCACCTTGAGTGCCATCACAGGGCACCCACAGGATGGCCCAGGGGTCAGAGCCAGCCAGCGTGGATTTAGGGGTGGCAGGTCCTGCCTGACCAACCTGGTCTCCTTTTATGAGCAGGTGACCCACCTGTGGATGTGGGAAAGGCTGTGGATGTTGTGTGCCTGGACTTCAGAAGAGCCTTTGACACTGCGAGCCGCAGAATTCCCCAGAAAAGCTGCAGCCCAGTGTCGTAGACATCCTTTGTGAGAAATCCTTTCTTAGAATTTTTCCTTGCTGGAGCTGAGAAGTTTCAGCAGCAAGTATAAACAATTATTATCTGCTGTTATGGAATGCAACAGGCAGGACTCTTATCGCTCTGTGCTGAGACACAGAGGTTTTGTTATTCATTTCCTTTCTATCTCTCTCTTAGCTTAGCAGCTTCAGAAGAAGCTCTGCCTTTCTATCTTTATGTAATATATTTATAATGCTATATATATATCCTAACATAATAAATCTAGCCTTCTGATCATGGAATCAAGATCCTGTCTCATCCATCCTCTAATAAACCCCTCTGAACACTTACAACAGCCCAGGGCTTGGATATGTTCACCCTTACCAGGGTAAAGAGGTGGCTGGAGGCTGGGCACAGAAAGTGATAATGATGGTGCTGCACCCAGTGTGTGTCCTGTCTCCAGCAGTGTTTCCCAAGGGTCTGTGCTGGGCCCAGTCCTGTTTAAGATCTTCAGTGAATATGTGGGTGAGGGGATTGGGTCCACCATTAACCAGTTTTCAGATGACAGCAAGTTGTCTGTGAGTGTGGATCTGCTGGAGGGTAGGAGGGCTCTGCACAGGGCCCTGGACAGGCTGGATCCAGGGCCCAAATCCAACAAGGTGAGGTTTAACAAGTCCCAGTCCCAGGTCCTGCCCTTTGGCCACAACAACCCCTCCAGCACTACAGGCTGGGGACAGAGTGGCTGGAGAGCAGCCAGGCAGAAAGGGACCTGCAGGGACTGATGGACAGCAGGCTGGACATGAGGCAGCAGTGTGCCCAGGTGGGCAAGAAGGCCAATGGCTCCTGGCCTGGATCAGGAATGGTGTGGCCAGCAGGAGCAGGGCAGGGATTCTTCCCCTGTGCTCAGCACTGGTTGGGCAGCACCTCGAGTGCTGTGTCCAGTTCTGGGCCCCCCAATTTAGGAAGGACATGGAGGGGCTGGAGCGTGTCCAGAGAAGGGCAACAAGGCTGGGGAGGGGTCTGGAACACAAGTCCTGTAAGAAGCAGTTGAGGGAGCTGGGCTTGTTTATCCTGAAGAAAAGGAGGCTAAGGGGAGACAAGGCAGTGTCATGGCAATGGTTGGACTTGATGATCTTCAAGGTCTTTTCCAAACTTGCTGATTCTGGGATTCTCTGAAACCACTCTTAGAGCAGAGTCTGGATGAGCCCTGGGCCTCCTCTTCAGAAGCTCCAGCAGCCCAGGTTCCTCAGCTTCTCCTGCCAGCCCCAAAGCCCATCCTGTCGGTCCTGCAGAGCCTCTGCAGCTCCTCCTCATTGCCCAGAACAGGGAGCCCCAGAGGCAGACACAGCAGCCCAGATGTGCCCCCCTGGCCTGGGGTGCCTCTGGCAAGGGAGCAGCACCGGGCACTGCAGGAGCCTGCAGACAATTCCTGCAGCACTTGTAGGATGATCCTGCTGCCCAAGGGACGTTCCCATGGTGCCAAGTCAGGAACAGCAATGGGGAATGGGGCCAGAGAAGAAAGGGCAAACAGGGAAGGGCTGTTTGCAGGGGTAGGAACAGGGCTTGGGAAGAGAAAGAAACCTGGAACAAGGAATGGTAAAGATAGCAAAGGTGAAGCCAAGGAATTGCTCAGAGCAGTTTGGGGGTGGCTGCCAGGCAGCCCTGGCTCTGAGCAACAGCGTCTGCAGTGGCACAGGAAACTCCCAGCTGATGGGAACAAACTTTCTGGCTGAGTGCAGAGGCCAGGACAAAGCTGAGTGCTTTCCCTGGTGTCCCCCAGCCCTTGCTGGCCCCAGGGGCTGATGGCATTTGTGCTCCCTCAGGTTCATGTCCCCACAGCCAACAGCATGGGGGTGCTCCCGCCTGCTGTGTGCAATGCAAACAGGGGCTGCTGAGCCAGTGCTGCCGTGTCTGTGCCTGCAAGGATGGGGCACCTGTGTGAGCTGGGGGAGAGGCCAGGGCTGCAGAGGGGGGATGTTGTTGGCAGCTCCATCAGGACGCTCTGGGACGCTGCCCTGGGCTGTGCAGCGCACTGGGGATGGATCAGCCCCTGCTCTGCTGCTCCTTCCCGTGTGCCCCAGGGCCCTTGCAGAGCCCCAGCCATGCTGTTTGCCCTCAGCCTGCCCACGGCCAGCCTGGGGCTGCTCACGGGGGTTTTCTGTGCTGAGCATTGGCCTGGCCGTGTTCTTGAGAGAGCCTGGGCAAGGAGCCTGGAGCCCCCAGGGCCTGGCCTGAGGCGGCAGCGCTGCCCCAGCAGTGCCCATGGCCTGTCCCTGCTGCAGCCCCGGCACTGCCACCCCCAGGGCTGTGCCCGGCCCCGAGAGCACTCAGGCCCTGCAGCAACACCAGGGCCACCAGGGCAGCGGGGCAGGGCCACGGCAGCAGCACTGGCAACACCAAGTGCTGCTGCTGCTGCTGGGCACAGCTGCTGGGCCAGCACTGATCTGCCCCCAGCTCTGCACACAGACATTGCTGCTGCAGCTCCAGAGAAGGCAACTAAAGGGCATCTCTGCAGAAAACTCTGCTGGGAGATCCTTTAGTTCTTTAAAGCCACCGAGCAGCCCCTCATTGCACAGTCTGTGCCCCAGGAAGGTGAGAGAAACAAATGAGAAATGGCACAAAAAATGCTTTTTTTTGTGGACATAAAATAAAACAAAGGAAAAACATCCAACAACCAAAGCAAACAGAAGTATCAAAGATATTTTTATTAGAAGTGATTTGCAGAAATTAGCCAGCCGTTAATGTTCTGACCATCAGTCATCACTCTCCACACTGCAGCTTGAGCTCTGGTTCCTCAGCTGTAGATGAGGGGGTTCGGGCTGTAGGCACCACGAGTACAGAACTGACAGCTGCCAGCTCCATGGATTGGTAAGAACATGAAGGGGCTTCAGGTAGTAAAAATTCCAGGTGCTGATGAACAGAGGAGGACCTACAGGCCAGGTGAGGGAGGCAGGTGGAAAAGGCTTTGTGCCGTCCCTGCTCAGAGGGGATCCTCAGTACAGCCCTGAAGATCTGCACATAGGAGAAAACAATGAACACAAAACAACCAAGTCCTAAACAGACACTAACAGCAAGTAGCTCAAGTTCCCTGCTATATGATTTTGAGCAGGAGAGCTTGAGGATCTGTGGGATTTCACAGAAGCACTGACCCAGGGCATTGCCATGGCACAGGGGTAGGGAAAATGTATTGGCTGTGTGCAGCAGTGAATAGAGAAAGGCACTGGCCCAGGCAGCTGCTGCCATGTGGGCACAAGCTCTGCTGCCCAGGAGGGTCCCGTAGTGCAGGGGTTTGCAGATGGACACGTAGCGGTCGTAGCACATGACGGTCAGGAGAGCAAGCTCTGCTGAGATGAAAAAGGAAAAAAAAAAGAGCTGAGCAGCACATCCAGTGTAGGAGATGTCCCTGGTGTCCCAGAGGGAATTGTGCATGGCTTTGGGCACAGTGGTGCAGATGGAGCCCAGGTCACTGAGGGCCAGGTTGAGCAGGAAGAAGAACATGGGCGTGTGCAGGTGGTGGCCGCAGGCTACGGCGCTGATGATGAGGCCGTTGCCCAGGAGGGCAGCCAGGGAGATGCCCAGCAAGAGGCAGAAGTGCAGGAGCTGCAGCTGCCGCGTGTCTGCCAATGCCAGCAGGAGGAAGTGCCTGATGGAGCTGCTGTTGGACATTTGCTGGGGCTGCACATGGGGACCTGTTCACGGAGAAAAGGACAGTGATGCGTTAGAAGAGATACCTGCAACCAAAACCAAAGATGTTTGCTGGGCCTTGGCATGGGGATCTGTAGAAAAAGAAATCATGGAATAGTTGGGTTTTGAGAGGACTTGAAATATCCCAGCACAGCCTGGGGGCACTTTGTACCCACTGCCTGCCCAGGGCTCTGCTGCCTGGAGCTGCCCTGCCAGCAGCTGCTTCCCTGTGCCCAGGGCTGGGCCCTGCCAGTGCTGTCAGAGCCCAGCCCAGCCCTGGGGGCTCAGCTCTGCCCTGAAGACCCATCCCAGCTCAGGCACTGCCCAGGAGCAGCCCTGGCTCTGCAGGCTCTGATGGCAACGTCAGAGCAACCCCAAGGAGGCTTCAAAAGCAACACTGATGCTGCCTCTGAGGGACCCTATGATCGTTCCTGTCACTGCATGGTTTATTCAGATCTGAGATAACATTTTTTTTTCTAAATATGAACAGAGAGATGAATATCTATGTGCAATTTGCCATCCAAACACACAGAGAAATCGATAAAAAAAGCAGGAGTTCCACTTTCAAGCAGCCTCTGACTCGCTGTGCTCCCTGTATAATCTAAATTCTGCAGTTAAATTCCATGCTGAGAACTGTCCTGAACAATGCAGCATCCTCCCCACACAAGGAGAACACTCCCAAGCCTGACCAGCTGTCTCCTCCCACCCAGATCTTGTCCCCCAGTGCTGGGAGCAGCTGCCAGGGCTGGCTGAGAGCTGTCCCTGGCAGGCAGCAGAGTCCCTGCCCCAGCACAGCGCCCTGGGCTGCAGGACCCTGCTCTGCACGACAGCCCTGGGCACCCCTGGCTGCTCTGCACAAGAGACAATCAGAGAATGTACTCACAGGCTCTGCAGGCATTGGAATGTTGCAGCTTTAGGAGATCACTGCAGGAGCTGCAGCTGCATTGTCCTGCAGCCAGAGGTTCCTGTGCCAAGGGCTGGCAGTGATTGTGCCCCAGGCACTTCTCAGCACCTTCCCAGCCCTGACTGATTGGAGCTCTCTGTGCCTCTGTGCTGTGCCCGAGCTGGCTGCAGGCAGTGCCCCAGCCCTGCTGGGCTGGCAGAAGAGCTGCTCATCAAGAGAAATGTGCTTTTGAAGCTCTTGCTTGCTTACCAGGAGCTGCCTGTGTGCCAGGAGCCCAGCCCAGCTCAGCAGCACAGACACAGCACAAGGACTTTAATGAGCCTCTGGGGCTTTGTGCTCAGGCCCTGAACATCAGTCCCTGAGAGGGACCTCAAGAAACCTCTCCAGAACTCTAACTCAGAGTCCAACTCCAAAGTTTCTTGGTCTTTTAATGGGTCCCACTGAGGAACACGACTGAGAAAGTGTCCCCAGGCCCCAGGCAGAGCAGAGAACTGCAGGCAGTGATGACAGGTGGGGACAAAGAGAAGCCAAGTCTTAGTGCCCTGGGCCACAGCAGGGTCTGTGCCACCAAGGGCTGGGAGGAGACACCTTGTCCTGAGGCCCTGGGGCCTCCTGGCACAGCCCCAGCCAGGCTGGGCACTGTCAGCCCCTTGTCCTGCCCTCAGCATCCCCCCCTAGCCCACATGCCAGTGGCCTCAAGGATCTGCTGCAAGGAGTCCCTGGGGAGCCTTGCTCAGCAATGGCCCTGGGGGCTCCTGAATGCTCCCTGCAGGGACTGCAGGTTTTTCAAAGGACTTTGGCTTTGGCTTTTGCCTTGGAGTCTCTGAGAGGTTTGTGCAATCATGGCCTCCAATTATCTGCTGTAATTAGTCCCTGGAGAGGCTTTGTCAGTAACAACACTCAGTGGGGCTCATTAATACTTCAAGGTACTTCAGTTTTTTTAAGGTACTTGGTGCTTCCCTTTTCATTTAAACTCTGTGAGAGGTTTGTGCAATCATGGCCCCAGTTATCTGCTTTAACAAGTCCCTTGAGAGCTTTGTACTGACACTAAGTGGAGCTCATTAATACTTTGAGATACTCAAGATTTTTAAGGTTCTTTATGGATTTAAGAATACTTTTAGGTACTTTTAAGGATTTTCCTTCCCACACTGAGTCTCTGGGAAGTTTTTGTGCCATCCTGGCCTCCATTTCTTACCTCCAAGGAGTCCATGAGGAGCCTCTGTTGGGTATCTTCCCCCTTTCTGTTTTACAACAAAGATGGAACTGAAAGAATTTTGTAAGACTTTCTAAAAGCATCCAAAAAACCATAGGAAAATTAACAATAAAACAACAACCACTAAGAGAATTAATTAAATGTCCTGTTTTAGCTAGACATCATCCATCCCTTTAACCACTTGGATTGGAAGAGTTTATTTAACCAGTCTTTATTTTCTACTTGAAGCTTCTTGAACTCTTCCTTCAGTACCTGAATGCTCTTGTGGATTGACTCACTGTGGCTGGAGAGGTTCATGCAACACATCCCTCAGAGTCTACACAGCCATGCCCATGTGCCCAGAGTAAAAACTCTATCGCTGTTCTGCAAGGTGGCATGTCTGATGGTCTCTGTGTCTGAGAGCAGGCCACTCAATGTGAGGGAGGTAGCATTGGTTTGCTTACTTAACAGGCACCCAGGATGGTCTAATTGTCCTAAAGCTTTAGCTGCGGCCATCCAAGTTAGTCCAAATTTGGGGGTGCTACCATCCGATACCTGGATTAAAGCTTTCAAAGCCATCTCTTTGATATCATCCAATACTTCTCTGGGGATACCTGCTGCTTCATCATCTGGTAGGCTGTGTTGTCCTTCTCCAGCTAGATGGTTGATTGTCTGTCCTTACCTCACTATTAGCATAGTCTTCTATTATTTGTTTTAGTAAACACTTCCATCCCCATTTGCACAGGGTGTATTCTGTAGGTGAAAACAACATTGTACATAATACATTTTAAATCATAATTGTTAAGACATGTGCTGTAAACATGGCCCTCATTAGGCCATTAAAACAAGCTAAGTCCTTCCTATGGTCTTTAGCTGTCCTACACAGATCATTGATTTCCTCATAAATCACTGGCTGACACCTGGGATTGTGCCCCCTTCTTTCCTAACATACGGGGGAATGAGGAGTTTTGAGACTATTTGCCAGTCTCCTTCCTTAACTGCTTCTTTCCGGATCCTTTCCTAGGGATCTTCTGGGGTTGAGGGGTGAGGTGGCTCTGGGGAATCCAAACTGTCTTCTGGGGAGAAAGAATAACTTGTAGGAGAAACATGTGGATTAGAAATAGTGTGACTGTTTGGCTTAGTATCTTTGATCATGGGGTTGTATTGTTGACTGAGAGTGAGGCAAAGGGCGCTGCCATTTTCTCAGGTGTTGGAGAGGAAGGGCCTTGATTTAGGATGACGGACTTCTGGGGTGGAGTTCTGAAGGCATGGCCCAGGGTGGAGGTGGAATGATTGACAGTGGGGGTGTGTCCCACAGGCATGCGGGTGGAGTCTGGAGGTTTGCTCAAGGTGGAAGAGACGGTTGTGGAGCATGAAGTGGAGGAGCCAAGATGGAGGGAGGATGGTCCTGAGCAATATTCAGGCTCCTTCCATCTTGACTCTCCAGGGCATGATGCTCCAAGACCACGTGGCCATTGCCATCTTGGACCATTGTGGAAGGTCTGAGAAAGGCAGGTTTGAGGGGAGGTCCGGAGTTAGGAGTGACCAACAGACTGAGTTTTTGACACACTGCCTGCTGCTGAAGGGTGTCAAGACTGGTGTAGAAGATGGGGAGCATGCAGGGTGCAATGGGGTCCCTTTTGATCGAAAGGTTGTACAGTTTATCTCCCACTGAGTCCTAAAATTCGGTGGAATTAATTTCATCAGCAGAGGCGTCTGGAAAATTTTTAATGATCCACCTCATGATTGATTTTAATTTGTTCTTTGAAAATATTTTGTCATGATCAGTGAGAATTAAAGTATGCATATATGATCCTTTCTACTTCGGTCATCTGCCTGCCCATTTTTCTCTTTCTCCAAATTAGGGGGAACAGACACCAAAACTCCTCAAATCAATTATGGCATGTGGGTGCATTTTGTAAAAACACAGTGGCAAAATGGGCAACAAATGTCTTGCATTTCCCCAAACCCACCTGCAATCCTATGCAGGTGAAGCCATCGTTGTCCCTCTGGATCCTGGACAAGGTCCCTTGAAGCAATGATAAATCCACTGGGCCCAACACAATCCAGAATCCCAGGGAACACTGGCCTATCCATCAGCTAACCCCAGCTGATGTGACTGACACAGGGAGCCCTGAATGTCAGGGTCCCTGTTCGGGTGCCAAATATCACAATGAAGGTGGTTGTGACAAACCTCTCTGGTTCCCTGACTTCAGGGCGAGGGTGGTGAAAATTAAAAGGAATGGGTTTGATGGAATTGCCCAAAATAAACTTTAATAACAGGGTGAAAAACAATAAACATGGAGAGGTCGAGAATAGTATGAGGGGCAGGATCCAACACCTGCGACAAAGGGGAAGGAACAACATGTAGGAGCTAGAAAATCAGAACAAAAACCACATAGAAGAAACAAGTAACCTGGGGAGTAGAACTTGGACAACTTAGAATAACAATGCTAAAGGTTTATGGGGGAGCTTTCAAGCTCACCCTAAGTTAAAGGAATGATTCCTGGGACTTGAAACTCAGGTCCACTTCTTCCGGGGTAAAATCTGGCTGACTCTTAAGTTACAGCTGGGCTAGCTCCCACATTGCTGATTTGCACTTGGCCCCTTGGGACCATGCAGCCCAACAGAGCCACAATGATGTCCTTGCTTCCAAGAGGCTCCACAGAGTCACAATGGTGCCTTGGATCCATGGTGCTCTGCAGTGTCACAATGGCCCCTTCATTTCACAAAACTCCCAATGTCACATTGCTCTCCATAGGAAGGAAACCACGGAGCTCCCATGTTTCAGGAGCTGATGAACAGCAACCACCAGAGGCCAAGGCAAGCCTGACCTGTCTGTCCTGGCAGGTTTGCTTGGAGTAACCCTTGGATATTTGAAATTATGAATGTGGAGTCCTAATTTAAAACATTTGTGCCTAGAGAAGTATGGGTTTTTTCCACACAAGGCAAAGTAAAGAGTCCTTTCCAGTGTTTGGAAAACAAGTGAGTTCATGCACTCAAGAGTCAAAGACCAGCCAGACTGTCTGTCCTGGCAGCTTTTGTCTGACAGCAATCCTTGGATAAACAGAAATTTGGAGGTGGAATCCTAATTTTGGCCATGGATACCTGAAAAAGATGTACAGTTCTTTTCCATAAAAAGGAAAACCCAGAGCCCCAGTGTTTTAGGGACAGATGGGAGTGGCTTTCCACATTCCAAGGTCAGCCAGACCTGTCAGGTGATGCCTGGGAGGCCAAGGCAGCCACACCTATTTCATGCTCCCTTGGTTCCACAGGGCCCTGCAGTGCCACAAGGGTTCTCTTGCTTCCATGATGCCCTCAGGTGTCATAATGGGGTCTTGATTACACAAGTCCTTAAGGATCTTAATGGTCTCCATGGTTCCACAAGACCCCACAGTGTCATGATAATCTATTGGTTCCATGAAGCCCCTCTGTGTCACCATTCCCCTTTGGTTCCATGGGCTTCAGTGGTGCCACAATGATTCCCTTGGTTCCACAAGTTCCCATAGTGTCACAATGGCCCCTTCCTTCCATGAGGCCCCACAGTGTCACAATGGTCTCCATGATTCCGTGGGGCTTGAAATGTCACAATGCTCTTGCTCTCCATGGATCCACAGTGCCTCATAGGATCACAATGGCCCTTTGGCTCCACAAGGCCCTGAAATGCAGCAATGGCCTCTTGGTTCCACAAAGCCCTGCTGCTTCACACTGGCCCCTTGGGACCATGTGGCCCAACAGAGCCACAATGATGTCCTTGGTTCCATGAGGCCCCACAGTGTCACAGTCGCCCCTTGGACCCATGGTACCGCTGCAGGGTCACAATGTTCCTCTTTGGTTCCACAAGTTCCTACAGTGTAACAGGCTCCACAAGGGCCTGCAGTGTCACCATGGCCCATTGGTTCCACAATGCTCTGCAGTGTCACAATGGTCTCCATAGGAAGGAAACAAGTGAGCCTCAGTAGTGCAGGGGCAGGTGAGAGGCAGTCACCAGAGGCCAAGTCTAGCCAGACCTGACTGTATTGGTAGATTTTTTGGAAAGTAACCCTTGAATATGCATAATTTTAGTGGTCAAATCCTAATTTCAGCTATGTAAGCCTAGACAAGAAAGACAGTTCTTTCCCGTAGAATAAAAGCACAGAGTCCCAGTGCTTCACAGTCAGATGGGAAGTGGCCCTTTGACATGTCAAATTCAGTGGGACCTGTCAGACAGACCCCAGGAGTCCAAACCAGGCAGACCTGTTCCATGTTCCATTGACTTCATGGGTCCCCACACTGTCACAATGGACTCCTAGATTCCATGAGGTCTGGCAATGTCACAATGGCTTCTTGGTTTCATGAGCCCCAACAGAGTCACAAGGGTCCATTGGCCCCACAGCCCTGCTGTGAAACAATGGCTCCTTGTTCCTATTTTAAATCAATCACAATCAAACCACAGTTTGATCATTGATTCTTGCTTCCATAGGGCCCGTGAGTTGCACAATGGTCTCCTTGATTCCATGATTCCTGGATTCCACAGTCTCACCATCGTTTCCTTGAATTTCCATTGTCACAACTGACCCATGGTCCCATGAGGTTCTGCAGTGTCACCGTGGTCGCTGTCAGAGGCTGGATGAGATCGATGTCCCGAGACACCTTGGGATGCTCGGAATGCCCGTGTGGGGCCAGGGCCGGGTCAGGCCTTGGTTTGTGGTGGGACAGAGCCCCGCCCCCAGCCCTGGCCTGGCAGAGCTGTCAATCACACAGCAGGGGCTGTGCTAGCCCAGCTCTGATTGGCTGAGCTGTCAATCAATCACACATTAGCAGCTGGTGCTAACCTGGCTCTGATTGGACAAGCAACTGGCAGTCCCACCCCAGGGGTGGGCCCATGAAGGCCCAGGGGGTTAAAAGCCAGAGCACGAGGCCAGCCCAGGGTGTGGATCCTGCCTTCTCCTGGAGTTCTTCTGGTAGTGATGCTGGAACCCAACCTGTTTGTACCCATGTGTGTGTCTTTCTATGGATCTTCTGTCTTTCTGTTGTTCTCTATTTCTTCTCTTTCTCATCCTACTCACCAGTACCATTTTTGGGAAACTTAAAATCTTTAAATCTAAGGGAATTTAGGTTAAATGTGTGGGAATCCAGGGCACAGGGAATATTTCTATGTCTGCTCTGAGGGGTCGTGACCCCCAGAAACTCACTGCCTTTAACCTTTGCCCTTGGAGAGGACTTCCAAGACTTTGAGACAGATTAGAATTTACCAATGTGTGAAATAGATTAGAGGTAGTATAGTATGTCACTAGGGTGAGAAATTTAGGTTTTGGGTTTTTTAGTATGGTGCATGTGAAAGCAAAATGGAGGATTTGGGATGTAGTCCCTGTCTTCCTCTTCATCTGCTCCATTTTCTGCAGTGTTGGTGCACAAGGAGATTGGTCAAGGAAAGCACAGTGCAGAGGTTATGCGGACAGTCAAGGGATGAGTTATTGGTAGATACGTAGAAATAATGTAAGTTTTAAAAGTTAATTGGATGAGACAACTTTAAAAGACCTTGAAACCGTACATTTTGGGGCCATTTTGAGGTGTTTTTCCAGCGCGCTGAGCCTAGTGTGCACAGCATGCAAAACTTTTGAAAAGATAACAATAAACAAGAAGCTGAAGACTGAAAAAGTCACGCGCATCTTATTTTACCTGGCACAGAGCTTCTACAGGAGGGTTTCCCCTATCCAGGGAGCCCCCAGAAAGGCTCAACATATAACAAACATCAATAACTGGTGCCCTGACAATGTTTGTAATAACTTGGCTCTTTTCCATAAAATTGTTTACATAAGGGTGTTGTCTTAATTGGCCAATCATGTGAAATGTGTTGATTAAATGACCAATGAGGTCCACCTCTAGCAAACCAAGATATAAAAGAAGAGGATTGAATAAATAGGTGCCTTTTACCCCTTAGATTTCTGATCTGGGTCTGTGTCATCTCTGATTGAATGGTGACATTTGGGGATCTGTGGGGGCTATTTGGGATCCTTTCTGAACCTTGTGACCCAACAGGAGCTTCTCTAATAAACTTTGCCTGAAGCTCCCACTGTGCCCATGACAGGAACCCCTGTGAGTGTCTGGGACATCCCGGCTCTTTGGCAGCCTGGGGACTCCTGGGATGTCACCGTGGAGCCCCCGTGAGTGCCTGTGACAGATCGGTGCCTTTGCAGCCCAAGGTGCCCTGGGATGTCACCATGGAATGGCTGTGACTGCCTCTGACCACAGGGCTCTTTACCATCCCCAGAGAGCCCTGGGAGGTCTCCATGGAGCCCCTGTGTGTGCCTGTGACATTCCAGCTCTGGAACAGCCTGGAGACTCTTGGAAAGTCCCCATGGAACCCCTCTGAGGGCCTGTGACAAATCTGATCCTTAGCAGGCAATCATCACCAACCTCCTGTTGCTATGGTCAGTTTCCATGGCAACCATCACCAGCCCCCTGTTGCTATGGTCAGTTTCCATGGCAACCATCCCCAGCCCCCTGTTGCTATGGTCAGTTTCCATGGCAACCATTCCCAGCCCCCTGTTGCTATGGTCAGTTTCCATGGCAACCATCACCAGCCCCTGTTGCTATGCTCAGTCCCTCGGCAGCTCCATGGAGACCCCGTGCCAGGGTTGGTTGCCATGGACACCAGCTCAGGCCTGCAGCCAGAGCCCGTTGCCATGGCAACCACTGGCAGCCCCATCCCCAGGCTCACGGGATCCCAGAACCACAGAATGGGCTGAGCTGGGAGGGACCCATCAGCATCCTCCAGTCCAACTGCTGGCCCTGCACAGGACACCCCAACAATGCCAGCCTGGGCCTGGCAGCGCTGGCCAAACGCTGCTGGAGCTCAGAGAGCCCTGGAGCTGGGAGCCTTCCCTGGGGAGCCTGGGCAGGGCCCCAGCAGCCTCTGGGCAAAAACCTTTTCCTGACATCCAACCTGAGCCTGCCCCGACTCAGCTGCAGCCGTTCCCTCCACTCCTGTCCCTGGGCACCAGAGGGAAGAGGTTCCCACAGCCCCAGCCAGGGACCCGCTCCCAAGGCTGTTGCCATGGCCACCAGGGCTGGGACCAGCTGGGATGCTCGGTTTCCATGGGCCGGGGTTCAGGAATGGGATTCCCCAATTTCCTGCTCCTGATAAAACCGTGCTGCTCTTGCTGCCCTCCTGCCTCCCATGGAAAGCACAAAAGGCGAAGATCCCAGGCTGGGATAAGAACAATTTATTGGAAACAGTAATGGGATAAGGAACAAACGGAACATAAAAAATACTGATAACTAAAGGGATGAATAAAACTGTTTCCAGGGAGAACTACAACACAACTCACTGCGTCTTCCTGGCCACAATTTCCCCTGCCTGGAAAGGACACCCTTCTCCTCAGGGAGAGAGAGATTCCCTTTTTTGCCCCTGGCAATGACCTGAGGTGGGAGTGAATGTAATGACACAGCCATGGCCAGACCCTCATGTTCTTGAATTCCATATCATATCACTGGGAGGGGCAGGAAAAGGGACAGGTGTCTTCCCCACATGGATCACAGAAACATGGATCATCAGGGCTCTTCCCAACGTGGACTACAATGGTGCCATGATCTAGTTGAAATGTTGGAACATGGGCTGGACTCGATCTTAAAGGTCTTTCCCAATTTAGAAATTCTGTGATTCTGTGAAGTTGGGGCAGTGCACAAAAATCCTCCTGCGCTTGGGGCATTTTCAGGGCTTCCTTTACTGGTGCCTCTGTTAGTGTCTGGTCAATGCAGAGCTCCGGGTGAAGCTCTTCCCACACTGGAGACATTCATAGGGCCTCTCCCCAGTGTGGATGCGCTGGTGCCTGATGAGGGTGGAGTTGTGCTTGAAACCCTTCCCGCAGTCGTGGCAGAGGAAGGGTCTGTCATCGGTGTGAATCCGTTCATGCACGAGGAGACTGGAGCTGGTCTGAAACCTCTTCCCACACTGGGTGCAATTGTACGGCCTCTCCCCGGTGTGGATCATTTGGTGGATGATCAGCTGGGACTTACGACTGAAGGTCATCCCACATTCCCCACACTTGTATGGCCTTTCCCCAGTGTGGATGCGCTGGTGCCTGATGAGGTGGGAGTTGCGGTTGAAGCCCTTCCCGCACTCAGGGCAGTGGAAGAGCCTCTCTGTATGAATCCGCTGGTGGCAGAGGAGATGGGAGCTTGTCTGAAACCTCTTCTGATACTCAGGACACTCGCAGAGCCATTCCCCAGTGTGGATCATCTGGTGGCTGATCAGGATGCTGCTCTGCCTGAAGCTCTTCCCACATTCCAAGCACTTGTGGCACTTCTCCCCATCATGAAGCTGCCCATGGAGCACCTGCTCTGAGCTCTGGCTGAAGCTCTGTCCACCTTCCTGGCCCAAGGTGGATCTTTCCTCCTCAGGGCACCCTGGGGTGGCTTTGGAGCCCATCCTCCTGCAGGATCTCTGAGGATTTTCCTGCCCATTGGAATTCTGCATTGTGAAGTCACTCAAAATGGCCTCTTCCATGAGGTTCTGCCATGAAGATTTTTCCTCCATGTTCTCAATCCTCAGCTCCTTTTCTGGGGTTGGAAAGACAAGGAGAGGATGGGATTTGCCTCCACGCCAGAGGGAAGGGGAAGGAGATCCCCCCAGTGCATCCCCAGCAGGATGGGGTTGGCAGCGGGGTTGTCCTGCAGCCGAGGGCCGTGCTGGGCTGGGAGATGGAGCAGGAGAGAGGGGGAAAGGGGCACTGACTTCCTCCTCACCTGCCTGGGCATCCCAGGGCTGCATTCTGTTCCTCGCAGCCTCCTCCTCCATCCAATCAAGATTTGGGAATGGGAAATCCTGTTCTGGGAAGAAAACAAAGGGTGCACACATTGTCTTTTGTACTGGTTTGAAGGCAAACCTGGGGAAGAGTCTAAACCAGAATTACAATTTAATAAGAAAATTTAGATCAAGGCAATGATACAGAAACACTGCCTTAAACTGACAGAGTCAGGATATAACGTGACACCCTGTTGGTCAGGGTGGTGGCAGCAGTCCCATTAAATGGTGGCTGCAGTCCTGTTGGAGTGATGAACATGGTTCTGTCCAAGCAGTGATCCTGTAGAAGGGTCTGGTCTTCCTCTGAAGGTCCAGTGGTGGTTCTGGAGCTCTTGTCCTCTGGGAATCCAGTAGGCAAGCTGCTCCTGGTGTTGCAAGCCTCAGCTTATATCCAGGTAGGAATGCTTGGATCCTCCCCCTGGGTGGAGCATCCCACAATGGGATGATGGAATTTGATCAGTCCTGCAGTGACACTCAATGGCCCATTCACAGAAGATTTCTCCCCTGGAGGGCGTTATCAGGGCTGAGCCATGGAAGAGATAAAGAACACTACCCACCTGTTTATAGCAGTTG
>WSPJ01000132.1:25176-49649 GCA_009764595.1 Geothlypis trichas
GAGCCATTGAGTGTCACTGCGGGACTGATCAAATTCCATCATCCCATTGTGGGATGCTCCGCCCAGGGGGAGGATCCAAGCATTCTGCCTGGATATAAGCTGAGGCTTTCAACACCAGGAGCAGCCTTGCCTTACTGGATTCCCAGAGGACAAGAGCTCCATAACCACCACTAGACCTTCAGAGGAAGACCCGACCCTTCTACAGGATCACTGCCTGGAGAGAATCACGTTGATCACTCCAACAGGACTGCAGCCACCATTTAATGGGACTGCTGCCACCACCCTGACCAACAGGGTGTCAGGTTATATCCTGACTCTGTCAGTTTAAGGCAGTGTTTCTGTATCATTGCCTTGATCTTCATTTCCTTATTAAATTGTAATTCTGGCTTAGACTCTTCCTCAGGTTTGCCTTCAAATTAGAACAGAAGACAATGTGCGCACCCTTTGTTTTCTTCCAGGAACAGAATTTCCCATTCCCAAATCTTGATTGGATGGAGGAGGAGGCTGCAAGGAAGAGGAAAGACCCTTGGGATACCCGGGCAGGTGAGGAGGAAGTCAGTGCCCCTTTCCCCCTCTCTCCTGCTCCATCTCCCAGCCCAGCACAGCCCCTGGCTGCAGGACAACCCTGCTGCCAACCCCATCCTGCTGGGGATGCACTGAGGGGATCTCCTTCCCCTTCCCTCTGGCACGGAGGCAAATCCCATCCTCTCCTTGTCCTCCCAACCCCAGAAAAGGAGCTGAGAATTGAGACCATGGAGGAAAAATCTCCATGGCAGAACCTCATGGAAAAGGCCATTTTGAGTAACTCCACAATGCAGAATTCCAATGGGGAGGAAAATGCTCAGAGATCCCACAGGAGGAGAGGCTCCAAACCCAGCCCAGGGTGCTCTGAGGAGGAAAGACCCACCCTGAGCCAGGAAGGTGGACAGAGCATCAGCCAGAGCTCGGAGCTGGTGGTCCATGAGCAGCTTAATAATGGGGAGAAGCCTCACAAGTGCTTGGAGTATGGGAAGAGCTTCAGGCAGAGCAGCACCCTGATCAGCCACCAGATGATCCACACTGGGGAATGGGCCTACGAGTGTCCCGACTATCAGAAGTGGTTTCAGACCAGCTCCCATCTCATCTGCCACCAGCAGATTCACACAGAGGAGAGGCTCTTCCGCTGCCCTGAGTGCGGGAAGGGCTTCAACCGCAACTCCCACCTCATCAGGCACCAGCACATCCACACTGGGGAGAAGCCCTATAAGTGTGGGGAATGTGGGAAGAGCTTCAGGCAGAAGTCCCACTTGGTCCACCACCAGAGGATCCACACTGGGGAAAGGCCATACAAGTGTGGGGAATGTGAGATGACCTTCAGTCGTAAGCCCCAGCAGATCATCCACCAAATGATGCACACCGGGGAGAGGCCGTACGATTGCACCCAGTGTGGGAAGAGCTTTCAGACCAGCTCCAGTCTCCTCGTTCATGAACGGATTCACACCGATGACAGACCCTTCCTCTGCCACGACTGCGGGAAGGGTTTCAAGCACAACTCCACCCTCATCAGGCACCAGCGCATCCACACTGGGGAGAGGCCCTATGAATGTCTCCAGTGTGGGAAGAGCTTCACCCGGAGCTCTGCATTGACCAGACACCAACAGAGGCACCAGTAAAGGAAGCCCTGAAAATGCCCCAAGCGCAGGAGGATTTTTGTGCACTGCCCCAACTTCACAGAATCACAGAATTTCTAAATTGGGAAAGACCTTTAAGATCATCGAGTCCAGCCCATGTTCCAACATTTCAACTAGATCATGGCACCATTGTAGGATCCACGTTGGGAAGAGCCCTGATGATCCATGTTCTCTGTGATCCATGTGGGGAAGACACCTGTCCCTTTTCCTGCCCCTCCCAGTGATATGATATGGAATTCAAGAACATGAGGGTCTGGCCATGGCTGTGTCATTACATTCACTCCCACCTCAGGTCATTGCCAGGGGCAAAAAAGGGAATCTCTCTCTCCCTGAGGAGAAGGGTGTCCTTTCCAGGCAGGGGAAATTGTGGCCAGGAAGACGCAGTGAGTTGTGTTGTAGTTCTCCCTGGAAACAGTTTTATTTATCCCTTTAGTTATCAGTATTTTTTATGTTCCGTTTGTTCCTTATCCCATTACTGTTTCCAATAAATTGTTCTTATCCCAGCCTGGGATCTTCGCCTTTTGTGCTTTCCATGGGAGGCAGGAGGGCAGCAAGAGCAGCACGGTTTTATCAGGAGCAGGAAATTGGGGAATCCCATTCCTGAACCCCAGCCTGTGGAAACCGAGCATCCCAGCTGGTCCCAGCCCTGATGGCCATGGCAACAGCCTTGGGAGCGGGTCCCTGGCTGGGGCTGTGGGAACCTCTTCCCTCTGGTGCCCAGGGACAGGAGTGGAGGGAACGGCTGCAGCTGAGTCAGGGCAGGCTCAGGTTGGATGTCAGGAAAAGGTTTTTGCCCAGAGGCTGCTGGGGCCCTGCCCAGGCTCCCCAGGGAAGGCTCCCAGCTCCAGGGCTCTCTGAGCTCCAGCAGCGTTTGGCCAGCGCTGCCAGGCCCAGGCTGGCATTGTTGGGGTGTCCTGTGCAGGGCCAGCAGTTGGACTGGAGGATGCTGATGGGTCCCTCCCAGCTCAGCCCATTCTGTGGTTCTGGGATCCCATGAGCCTGGGGATGGGGCTGCCAATGGTTGCCATGGCAACGGGCTCTGGCTGCAGGCCTGAGCTGGTGTCCATGGCAACCACCCCTGGCATGGGGTCTCCATGGAGCTGCCGAGGGACTGAGCATAGCAACAGGGGGCTGGTGATGGTTGCCATGGAAACTGACCATAGCAACAGGGGGCTGGGAATGGTTGCCATGGAAACTGACCATAGCAACAGGGGGCTGGGAATGGTTGCCATGGAAACTGACCATAGCAACAGGGGGCTGGGGATGGTTGCCATGGAAACTGACCATAGCAACAGGAGGGCTGGTGATGGTTGCCTGCTAAGGATCAGATTTGTCACAGGCCCTCAGAGGGGTTCCATGGGGACTTTCCAAGAGTCTCCAGGCTGTTCCAGAGCTGGAATGTCACAGGCACACACAGGGGCTCCATGGAGACCTCCCAGGCCTTTCTGGGGATGGTAAAGAGCCCTGTGGTCAGAGGCAGTCACAGCCATTCCATGGTGACATCCCAGGGGACCTTGGGCTGCAAAGGCACCGATCTGTCACAGGCACTCACGGGGGCTCCACGGTGACATCCCAGGAGTCCCCAGGCTGCCAAAGAGCCGGGATGTCCCAGACACTCACAGGGGTTCCTGTCATGGGCACAGTGGGAGCTTCAGGCAAAGTTTATTAGAGAAGCTCCTGTTGGGTCACAAGGTTCAGAAAGGATCCCAAATAGCCCCCACAGATCCCCAAATGTCACATTCAATCAGAGATGACACAGACCCAGATCAGAAATCTAAGGGGTAAAAGGCACCTATTTATTCAATCCTCTTCTTTTATATCTTGGTTTGCTAGAGGTGGACCTCATTGGTCATTTAATCAACACATTTCACATGATTGGCCAATTAAGACAACACCCTTATGTAAACAATTTTATGGAAAAGAGCCAAGTTATTACAAACATTGTCAGGGCACCAGTTATTGATGTTTGTTAAATGTTGAGCCTTTCTGGGGGCTCCCTGGATAGGGGAAACCCTCCTGTAGAAGCTCTGTGCCAGGTAAAATAAGATGCGCGTGACTTTTTCAGTCTTCAGCTTCTTGTTTATTGTTATCTTTTCAAAGTTTTGCATGCTGTGCACACTAGGCTCAGCGCGCTGGAAAAACACCTCAAAATGGCCCCAAAATGTACGGTTTCAAGGTCTTCTAAAGTTGTCTCATCCAATTAACTTTTAAAACTTACATTATTTCTATGTATCTACCAATAACTCATCCCTTGACTGTCCGCATAACCTCTGCACTGTGCTTTCCTTGACCAATCTCCTTGTGCACCAACACTGCAGAAAATGGAGCAGATGAAGAGGAAGACAGGGACTACATCCCAAATCCTCCATTTTGCTTTCACATGCACCATACTAAAAAACCCAAAACCTAAATTTCTCACCCTAGTGACATACTATACTACCTCTAATCTATTTCACACATTGGTAAATTCTAATCTGTCTCAAAGTCTTGGAAGTCCTCTCCAAGGGCAAAGGTTAAAGGCAGTGAGTTTCTGGGGGTCACGACCCCTCAGAGCAGACATAGAAATATTCCCTGTGCCCTGGATTCCCACACATTTAACCTAAATTCCCTTAAATTTAAAGATTTTAAGTTTCCCAAAAATGTTCCAGGTGAGTAGAATTAGAAAGAGAAGAAATAGAGAACAACAGAAAGACAGAAGATCCATAGAAAGACACACACATGGTACCAACAGCTCGGGTTCCAGCATCACTACCAGAAGAACCCCAGGAGAAGGCAGGATCCAGACCATGGGCTGGCCTCGTGCTCCGGCTTTTAACCCCCTGGGCCTTCATGGGCCCGCCCCTGGGGTGGGACTGCCAGTTGCTTGTCCAATCAGAGCCAGGGTAGCACCAGCTGCTACTGTGTGATTGATTGATTGACAGCTCAGCCAATCAGAGCTGGGTTAGCACAGCCCCTGCTGTGTGATTGACAGCTCTGCCAGGCCAGGGCTGGGGGCGGGGCTCTGTCCCACCACAAACCAAGGCCTGACCCGGCCCTGGCCCCACACGGGCATTCCGAGCATCCCAAGGTGTCTCGGGACATCGATCTCATCCAGCCTCTGACAGCGACCACTGTGACACTGCGGAACCTCATGGAACCATGGGTCAGTTGTGACAATGGAGATCCAAGGAAACTATGGTGAGACTGTGGAATCCAGGAATCATGGAATCAAGGAGACCATTGTGCAAATCATGGGCCCTATGGAAGCAAGGATCAGTGATCAAACTGTGGTTTGATTGGGATTGATTTAAAATAGAAACAAGGAGCCATTGTTTCACAGTGGGGCTGCATGGGGCAAATGGACCCTTGTGACTCTGTTGGGGCTCATGAAACCAAGAAGCCATTGTGACATTGCCAGACCTCATGGAATCAAGGAGACCATTGTGACAGTGTGGGGACCCGTGAAGTCAATGGAACATGGAACAGGTCTGCCTGGTTTGGCCTACTGGGAGCTGTCTGACAGGTCCCACTGAATTTGACATGTCAAGGGCCACTTCCCATCTGACCATGAAGCACTGGGGGTCTGTGTTTTATTCTATGGGAAATAACTGTCTTTCTTGTCTAGGCATCCATGGCCAAAATTTGGATTCTGTGTCTAAAATTCTCTATATCCAAGGGTTACTCCCGGACAAAATCTGCCCATACAGTCAAGTCTGGCCAGTCTCAGCCTCTGGTGACTGCCTCTCATCTGCCCCTGCACCACTGGGGCTCACTTGTTTCCTTCCTATGGAGACCATTGTGACACTGAGGAGCATTGTGGAACCAAGGGGCCATGGTGACACTGCAGGCCCTTGTGGAACCTGTTACACTGTAGGAACTTGTGGAACCAAGGGGAACATTGTGACCCTGCAGGGTACCATGGATCCAAGGGGCCACTGTGACACTGTGGGGCCTCGTGGAACCAAGGACATCTTTGTGGCTCTGTTGGGGTGCATGGTCCAAAGGAACCAGTGTGAAGCAGCAGAGCTTTGTGGAACCAAGAGCCATTGCTGCATTTCAGGGCCTTGTGGAGCCAAAGGGCCGTTGTGATCCTGCAGGGCACCGTGGATCCATGGAGAGCATTGTGGCATTGCAAGGCCCCATGGAATCATGGAGACCATTGTGACCCTGCAGGGCCTCATGGAAGGAAGAGGCCATTGTGACACTATGGGAACTTGTGGAACCATTGGGAGGGGTCATTGGACACTGCAAGTCTTCATGGAACCAGTAGACCATTATGACGCTATGGGGCCTTGTGGAACTGTGGAGACCGTTAAGATCCTGAAGGACTTATGTAATCAAGACCCCATTATGACACCTGAGGGCATCATGGAAGCCAGAGAACCATTGATGCACTGCACGGCCTAATGGAAGCAAGGAGCCATTGTAACACTGCAGGGCCCTGTGGAAGCAAGGGAACATGAAATAGGTGTGGCTGCCTTGGCCTCCCGGGCGTCACCTGACAGGTCTGGCTGACCTTGGAATGTAGAAGGCCACTCCCATCTGCCCCTGAAACACTGGGGCTCCGGGCTTTTCTTTCTTATGGAAAAGAACTGTTCATTTTTTCCAGGTATCCATGGCCAAAATTTGGATTCCACCTCCAAATTTTTGTGTATCCAAGGATTGCTCCCAGACAAAAGCTGCCAGGACAGACAGGTCTTGCTGGTCTGTAATTCCTGAATGTCAGAACTCACCTATTTTCCAAACACTGTAAAGGGCTCTGTGCTTTTCTTTGTATGGAAAAAATCATCCTTCTCCAGGCACAAATGTCTGAAATTAGGATTCCACATTCATAATTTTGAATATCCAAGGGTTGCTCCAAGCAAACCTGCCAGGACAGACAGGTCAGGCTTGCCTTGACCTCTGGTAGTTGCTGTTCATCAGTTCCTGAAATATAGGAGCTCTGTGCTTTCCGTCTTATTGTGACCATAGTGACACCTGGTGGCCTTGTGAAATGAAGGGGCCATTGTGGCACTGCAGAGCACCATGTGACACTGTGACACAAGGGACTAATGTGACACTGTGGAGCCTCGTGGAACCAAGGACATCACTGTGGCTCTCTTGGGCCGCATGGTCCCAAGGGGCCAGTGCAAAGCAGTGCTGTGGGAGTTAGCCTGGCTGTAACTCAGAGTCAGCCAGATTTGACCCTCAAAGAACTGAGTGTGACTTTCAAGCCCTAGGAATCATTTGTTTTACTTAGGGTGCTGATCTGGGTTGGCTGTATAATGCTTTTATCCCCAGTCATCTTGTTCTGTTCATGCTGAATAGTAAGTTTTGTACCTTTAAGAGTTACTGCAGAGAGGGAAGGAGGAAGAGGCGGAGTGGCAGCAGGAAGTGGTGGGGGGGGGAGGACGGCCGGGATCACGCGGCTCGGCACGGGTGGAACTCGGGATCGCGCAGCTCTGCGCAGCGGGAACTCGGGAACCCGGGAGCATCGTCGGCCATCGGGCAGACACTGCTCTCTTCCCCGACATTCCTCCTCCTCGACTGTCGTCTGCAGATAGACGGTGGACAGAGCTCTTCTTTTGCCTTTTAGTTAGTGTTAGCTAGCTGAGGCAAAGAAGTTCCCTGGACTGTGGATTTTTTTCCTTTTCCTTGGACCTCGTGAGAACTGCTCTGAACTGAACACCCAGGGGAGCACCAGCAGCTCACATTTCTGGCCTGCGACAATTCCAGCAGCAGAGGGAGAGACTGAGTAAGCTGCAACCCGGGGACGGGGTTTTCTCAGTTTTGTCATCTCTTTTAGAGTGGCAAGGGGTCTCATTGTTTGATATTGTTCTAGTTCTATTGTTTAATAAACAGGTTTTTTCCACCTTTCTCCAAGGAGGTATTTTTTTTCCTTTCCTCCCGGACCAGTTGGGGAGGGGGAGAGGCCGATTGAGTCGGTTTTTTCCCACTGAAGCCCTTTGGGTTTCCTCCCCAAATTTACTCTAAACCTAGACTAAAACACAAGGAAACAAAGCAACAGCAAAACCAAACCAAATCCAGGCAATCAAAACAGAAATGTACCGTCTACTCTCCCTGTGTGTGTGTGTGACACAAGGACAATGAGAGCAAGGATAAAAGCAATACGGCCCAAAAGCTTAACAGAGCTCAAACTTAACAGGACTTAACTTATACCTTAACCTTAAATGATACCTTCAATTTCACAATTTAGTAAAAAACAGCATTTAGCAGGATTTAATCTAACTTATAACCTATGACTTTGCAATTTAACAAAGGACTAACATTTATTAGTATTTAACTCACCTTATAATTACAATAAACATAACAACTTAGGAAAACAACAACTTAACAGTGTTTAACTTCACTTGGACCTTGGGACCTAACATTACCTACAGGCAATATAGGTAAGGTTAAGTCATCCTGGCCGCACTTGGCATCAACAGCTTTCTTTGGCAGTGTGAGAACAGGGATGTTGTGCCACGGAGGGAACAAAAGCAGTTCCCAGGGCTGCTCCTGCAGAAAGCAGGAGCTGGTTGGGCAGCAGCAGTGGCTGGAGCAGACAGTGTTTGTGATGAGCTGCAGAGGAGCTGAGCCCAGGGGCTGTTGGCCAAGGCCGAGCCCCAAGGAGCATTTCTCAGCTGGCAGGGCGGGCTGAGAAGGGGAGGGGGGAATGCAGCAGCACAGGGCCCATGGAACCAAGGGACCATTGTGACCCTGTGGGGCCCTGTGAGATCAAGGGACCATTGTGACACTGTGGGGCCTCATGGAATCATGGAGAGCACTGTGACATTGCTGGGCCTCATGCAACCAAGATGACCATACTGATGCCATGTGGCTCCATGGAATGTAGGGATCTTTGTGACACTGAGCAGCCCCATCAATCCAGGGGTCCATTGTGACACAGTGGGGCCTCATGGAACTGTGGAGACCATTGTGACACTTTGGGGTGTCATGGAACCAAGGGGCCATTGTGACATGGAGAGGACTCATGGAATCATGGAGACCATGGTGACAATACGAGGCCCCATGGACTAAACAAAGCATTGTGACACTGTGAGGCCTCATGGAACCAGTGAGACCATTGTGACACTGTGGGTCCCCACAAAACCAAGAGCACCATTGTGATACTGTGGGGCCTCTTGAAACCAAGAGGCCTTTGTGACCCTGCAGGGCTGCATGGAGCCAAAGGTCCATTGTGACATTGCATGGCCTCCTTCAACAATGGTCGATTGTGACACTGGGCAACTGAAGGAAACCACTGTGACACTGCAGGGCTGCATGGAACCAAAGCTGCAGGGTGACACAGAGGGGCCTCCCATCATCAATGGTCCATTGTGACACTGTGGAGCCAAAGGAGACCATTGTGACACTGCAAACCCCCAGGGTCCAATGGTCCATTGTGACATTGCAGGGCTCATGGAATAAGTGAGACCATTGTGAAATTGTGGAGCCTTCTGGAACTTAGGGGCCACTGTGATGCTGTGGGACCCCATTATATCAGGGGTCCATTGTGACACTGCTGGACTCCATAGAAAGAAGTCACCATTATGGCACTGTGGGGCCTCATGGATCCAAGGCACCATTGTGACACTGCAGGGCCCTGTAAAACCAAGGGAACACAGAGCATGTCTGGATGTTTTGGCCTCCCAGGGACCACCTGACTGGTCCAGCTGACCTTGGATGTTGAGGGTCTCTTCTCATCTGCTCCTGAAACACTGGGGCTCCATGCTTTCCTTCCTATGGAATAGAGCTCTCCTTCTCCTCCAGGCACCCATGGCCAGAACTGGGATTTCGCCTCCAAATTTCCTTATATCCAGGGATTGTTCACATAGGAATATTGCCAGGAGAGGTCTGCCTGGCAATGGTTTCAAAATGGTCAGGTCTCATATGTCCCCGTAACATTGGGGGAGGGTTCCATACTCTCCATCCTATTGGAAAGAGCTGTCCTGCGTCTTCAGGTACCCATGGCTGAGATTGGGTTTCCACCTCCAAACTTCCCTTAATCCAAAAACTGCTCCTAGAAAAAATCTGCCATTACTGACAAGTCTGGCTCACCTTGGCTTACTGAGGCTCTCACCTGCCTTCAGAACCCTGGGGCGCTGTGCTTTCCTTCCTATGGAAAAGAGCTGTCCTTCTTCCTCCAGGGGGCCATGGCCTAATTGGGATTTCACCTCCAACATTTCCTTAGCGTGACAGACTGGAGGAGATTGTTGGCTCAAAACATTTCATGTTTGGAGGAGGAAGGTGTTGCAGACAGCCTTTGTGAAAAATCCTTTCTTAGGATTTTTCCTGCTGGAGCTGAGAAGAAGCTCAGTAACAAATGTAAACAATTATTATCTGCTGCTGTGGAATGCAACAGGTCTACCTGTGATTGGTCTTCTGTAGATGTTTGGATTTACTGACCACTCACAATGGAGCTACTATCGCTCTCTGCAGAGAGATAGATTTTTGTTATTATTCTTTCTATTCTATTCTTAGCATAACCAGCTTCTGAAGAAACTCCTTTCCTTTCTATTCCTATGTAGTATAGTTATAGTATTATATATAAATCATAAGATATTAAATCAAACCTTCTGATAATGGAATCAAGATGCCTCGTCTCTTCCTTCCTCTAAAAACCCTTGTGACCAGTGTCACAGCTGGTGACCTTTGACTGAGCTGGACACTACTCACATAAATGGATTCTAGCCAGGAGCTGAAGAACTGAAGATCCTGATTTTGGACAGAGTTCACAGCCAAGACTGACCACAGAACGAACCTTCTGAAAAGCCTCGAGGAAGATGTTCTGAAAGCCTAGCAGCATCATGCATCTGTCCAGAGAGTGTTGGACACTGTCTCAAGGTACTGTTAGCTTTTCCCCTCCTGAAGATGTGGTTGTTCGTAGTTTGTGGCTGCTACTCTGGAGATTTTGTCCCCCTGAGGCTGAGGTTCCATTCTCCTTTTCAGAGAAGAAACTTATTGCCCTCTGGCAAAATGGGGTGAAGAGGATGGAATTCTTGGAATTTTCCTGTCCGAGCAACACTTATATGAGTTCTTTCGATGGGCAAAGCTTTTTCGTTTTTTTTACAAATGTGCTGTACGCCCTGGACGTGTTCGTATGGGAGTGCATGGACTCGATTTTCCAATTTGCTTTGGATCGAGGTTTGGAATATCCTCAAATTTATTTAACATTTAAAGCACTTTTCCTGGTTTTGGAACAGGAGAACAGCTGTTTTTCTGTTTTTTTGGGTTGCTAAGTGCAATGGCCTTGCTCCATTTCCCCTGACTCCAGTGGGAAGAGACCCTTTGGAGGGGGATGAACTGCTGCCTCTCAGCCCCTCTGAACACAAGCAGGGGGCCAAATTTCGCCTGAACTCAAGGAAGTTTTTTTTCTGCGTTTTCGGAGCATGCTCAGACGGAGCTGTCTTTCCCCCACCCTTCCCTCTCTCCGGGGGATGAAGAGATGGGGGTGGCATCGGCCTTCACGTTGCCGCCTCCTGGACCCGCCCCTACAGCTGCCTCCCCGGGCGGCACCGGTGCACGGGGACATTGCGGGGCCGCCCCAGCCCGTGCCACGGGTAGCGGGTGCTTTCCCACTCAGCCCCTCCCACCGCCGTCCCTCGAGCAGAGCCTGTGGGTGCGGCGGCCCCGCCTGCGAGCTCAGAAACACCGCCCTAGCCAGCGCCGAGGGCACAGCAGCGAACCCCACCTGCCGGGCTGCAGGGGCCGCCTCCCGGGTGCCGCTGCCCGCGGCTGTGCCAGAGTTGCTAGGCGACGGACCTGCAGCTGAGCAGAGCCATCTGCCGCCGCCGCTGCCACCGCCCACCCTCGACGCTGCCAACCCCGTACCGCCTCCCACCGAGCTGGTTCCAGTTACCGAGGCTGCAGCCATGGCTCCTGCACCCAGCGTGATTTCCCCCACCCGAGATTTTTGGGCTGTCCCGGGGCTGCCCCTGCAGAGGGAGCTGGGACGGGGGAACAGGGCGTCCGTCTCTCCTTCCATGGAGGAGGCAGGGCCCGACAGCTGGTGGGGAGGGCAGCCTGGCTGCCTGAGTTCAAAGTCAGCATTCTCGGCAGGTTGTGGGGTGTTTTTTCGGGGATTGCCCCTTGGAGATTGCCATCTCTGCCGCCTCTCATGAGCTCCAGCGGTGAGGGGCAGGTGAGTTCTGAAAAGCCTGCCTTTGCTCCCCAGCCCAGAGAGGGTGGTGGTGATGCTTGGAGGCAGATGGGAGCAACAGTTACTGCATTTGCATTGCAGAGGCAGAGGGCACAGCAAGAAGCGACCATCGCTCATTTGCTGTGGGGAACAAACATTCCTAGACCCGAGATGAGGGTTTTTGGGACATCTTCTATTTCTCTGCTGATCGGATGTCTCACTGATTTTGGGGAAAGGAAGCGTTTGGTCACCCATTCTGCCACTGTACTGGCAGCAGGATGCGAGGCTGTGGCGAGGCAGACCCTGCCTCGGGGCCTGGGCCTGGGCTGCATGGCTTGGCTCCTTAGCCCAGGTCAACCTCCTGGCCTCCTGTTGGTTTTGGGGGTTTTGCTTACCCCTTCTGGTCCTGGGCCACATTTTGTAGTTGTCTCAAATAGTTTGAAAATTGTTTGACTATTGATGGACTTTTCTGCAAGAAGCTTGTTTCAGGACAAAAAGGACTTCCAGGTATGTCAAAGAGGAGCATCTTCAGTCCTTGGACTTTTCCTGAAACTCAGCTGCTTGGACTTGAATGGTCTTTGCATTGTTTTTTTGCATTTTCTTCTATTGTAAGGTTGTTTTAGTGATATGATAGAATTGTATATTCTACAGGTGAAGAAATTCCCTGTGCATTCTACACCAGCATTTTTCTTTTTAATTTAACTAAATAAAGAAAGGTGACATGTCGCAGACACCTGTTGTGAAAAATCCTTTCTTAGGATTTGTCCTGCTGGAGCTGAGAAGTTTCAGCAACAATGTAAACAATGGTTATCTGCTGCTGTGGAATGCAACAGGTGGATCCGTGATTGGTCCCCTGTGGATGTTTGGATCTACTGACCACTCACGGCAGGGCTGCTCTTGCTCTCTGCCAAGAGACAGACCTTTGTTATTATTCTTTCTATTTCTATTCTTAGCAGAGCCAGCTTCTGAAGAAGCTCCTTTCCTTTCTATTTCTATGTAGTATAGTTATAATGTTATATAAATATTATAATATAGTAAATCAAGCCTTCTGATAATGGAATCAAGTCCCTGACTCTTCCATCCGTCTAAAAACCCCTGTGACCACCGTCACAACTAAGGACTACTTCCCATCTAATCATGAAGCACTGGGGCTCTGTGCTTTTATTCCTATGGGAAAGAACTGTCTTTCTTGTCTAGGAACCCATGGCCAAAATTGGGATTCTGCATCTAAAATTCCCTATATCCAAGGGTTCCTCTTGGATAAAATCTGCCCGTACAGTCCAGTCTGGCTAGACTTGGCCTCTCATCTGCCCCTGCACCACTGGGGCTCACTTGTTTCCTTCCTATGGAGACCATTGTGACACTGCAGAGCATTGTGGAACCAATGGGCCATGGTGACACTGCAGGCTCTTGTGGAACCTGTTACACTGTAGGAACTTGTGGAACCAAGGGGAACATTGTGACCCTGCAGGGTACCATGGATCCAAGGGGCAGCTGTGACACTGTGGGGCCTCATGGAACCAAGGACATCATTGTGGCTCTGTTGGGCTGCATGGTCCCAAGGGGCCAGTGTGAAGCAGCAGGGCTTTGTGGAACCAAGAGGCCATTGCTGCATTTCAGGGCCTCGTGGAGCCAAAGGGCTGTTGTGATCCTGCAGGGCACCGTGGATCCATGGAGAGCATTGTGACATTGCAAGGCCCCATGGAATCATGGAGACCATTGTGACCCTACAGGGTCTCATGGAAGGAAGGGGCCATTGTGACACTACGGGAACTTGTGGAAGCAAGGGAATCATTGTTGCACTACTGAGCCCTAATGGAACCAATTTCTTCACCCATTGGACACAGCGAGGCTTCATGGAACCAATAGAACATTGTGACACTGTGGGGCCTTGTGGAACCATGGAGACCATTAAGATCCTTAAGGACTTGTGTAATCAAGGGGCAATTATGACACCTGAGGGCATCATGGAAGCAAGGAGCCATTGTGACACTGCAGGGCCCTGTGGAACCAAGGGAACATGAAATAGGTGTGGCTGCCTTGGCCTCCCAGGGGTCACCTGACAGGTCTGGCTGACCTTGGAATGTGGAAGAGCCACTCCCATCTGCCCCTGAAATACTGGGGTCTCTGGCTTTCTTTGTATGGAAAGAACTGTCCATCTTTTCCAGGCATCCATGGCCAAAATTAGGATTCCACCTCCAATTTCTGTGTATCCAAGGCTTTACTGCCAGACTAAAGTTGCCAGGACAGGACAGGTCTGGCTGGTCTTTAACTTCCTGAGTGCCAGAACTCACCTGTTTTCCCAAACACTGGAAAGGCCTCTGCTGCTTTTCGTTTGTACAGAAAAAACATCCTTCTCCAGGCACAAATGTCTGAAATTAGGATTCCACATTCATAATTTTGAATATCCAAAGGTTGATCCAAGCAAACCTGCTTAGACAGACAGGTCAGGCTTGCCCTGGCCTCTGGTGGTTGCTGTTCATCAGCTCCTGAAACATGGAGGCTCTGCCGTTTCCTTCCTATGGAGACCAATGTGACATTTGGGAGCCTTGTGAAATGAAGGGGCCATTGTGACACTGTAGAGCACCATGGATCCAAGGGACCATTGGACACTGTAGAGCCTCGTGGAACCAAGGACATCATTGTGGCTCAGTTGGGCCACATGGGCCCAAGGGGTTGCATAGTCCCAAGCAGGAGCATGGTAGTTAGCCCAGCTTTGACTCAGAGTCAGTCAGATTTTACCCCAAAAGAATTGGGCATTAGTATTAAGCCCTAGGAATCATTTGTTTAAATTAGGGTGTGCTTGAGAGTTCCCCAATAAGCCTTTAGTGCTGTTATGCTAACTTGTCCCAGATCTACTTCCCTATTGGTTTATTGGTTACTTGTTTCTTCTTTATGGTTTTTGTTCTAGAGTGTTCTACCCCCACATGTACAGGTTGTTGCTTCCCCTTTTTCTCAGGTCTTTGGATCGTGACCCTCATGTGATCTCAACTTCTTCATGTTTATTGTTTTTGACCCTGTTAATAAAGTTCCATTTAAACAACTCCATTGATTCTGCTCCTTTTCATTTTTGCCACTCTTGCCCTGAAGTCAGGGAACCAGAGAGGTTTGTCACAGCCACCTTCATTGTGACATTTGGCGCCCGAACAGGGACCCTGACATTCAGGGCTCCCTGTGTCAGTCACATCAGCTGGGGTTAGCTGATGGATAGGCCAGTGCTCCCCGGGATTTTGGATTGTGCTGGGCCCGGCGGATCCATCGTTGCTTCAAGGGACCTTGCCTGGGATCAGCAGGGAAAATGACGATTTCACCTGCATAGGATTGCAGGTGGGTTTGGGGAAATGCAAGACATTTATTGCCCATTTTGCCACTGTGTTTTTACAATATGCACCCATGTCCCATAATTGATTTGGGGTGTTCCAGTGGCTCTTCCCCATAAAGCAGAGAAAGAGAAAAATGGGCAGCCAGATGTCCAAAGTAGAAAGGAGCATATATGGATGCTTTAATTCTCACTGATCATGACATAATATTTTCAAAGAACGAATTAAAATCAATCATGATGTGGATCATTAAAAATTTTCCAGACGCCTCTGCTGATAAAATCCATACCACTGAATTTTGGGACTCAGTGGGAGTTAAATTGTACAACCTTTCGATCAAAAGGGACCCCATTGCACCCTGCATGCTCCCCATCTTCCACACCATCCTTGAGACCCTTCACCAGCAAGCAGTGTGTTGAAAACTCAATCCATTGGTCACACCTAACTCGGGACCTCCCCTCAAACCTGCCTTTCTCAGATCTTCCACAATGGTCCAAGATGGCAATGGCCACGCGGTCTTGGAGCATCATGCCCTGGAGACTCAAGATGGAAGGATCCTGAATGTGGCTCGGGAGCCTGACCATCCTCCCTCCATCTTGGCTCCTCCACTTCCTGCTACCACAACCTTCTCTTCTGCCCTGAAGGAACCTCCAGACTCCACCCCCACAACTGCGGGTCATGCCCCACTGTCAATCATTCCACCTCCACCCTGGGTCATGCCAAAATCAGGGCACTTCCTCCCCAACATCTGACAAAATGGCAGTGATCTTCGCCTCACCCTCTGGCAACAATATAATCCCCATGGGCAAAGATACTAAGCTCAGCTGTCCTGCTATTTCTAATCCAAATGTTTCTATTCCAAGTTATTCTTCCTCCCCAGAAGACAGTTTGGACTCCCCAGGGCCACCTTGCCCCTCAACCCCAGAAGATCCCTAGGAAAGAATCCAGAAAGAAGCAGTTAAGGAAGGAGTCTGGCAAATAGTCTCGAAAATCCTCGTTGCCCCCGTATTTAATGAAAGAATGGGACGGAATCTCAGGCATCAGCCGTTGGTTTATTGGGAAATCAAGGATGAGTGTAGAGCAGCTAAAGACCATGGGAAGGATTTAACCTTGTTTTAATGGCCTATTGAGGGCCATGTTTACAGCTCATGTCTTAAGCCCCTTTGATTTAAAATATATTATGACCATGTTGTTGTCACCTACAGAATACACCCTGTGGGAAGGGGGATGGAAGTGTTTACTAAATCAATTAATAGCAGACTATGCTAATAGTGAAGCAAGGGTGGAATTGACAATCAACCATCTAGGTGAAGAAGGACAACACAGCCTACCAGACGATCAAGCAGCAGATATCCCTAGAGAAGTATTAGATCATATCAAAGAGATGGCTTTGAAAGCTTTAATCCAGGTATTGGATGGTAGCACCCCCAATTTAGACTACCTTGGGTGGCTGCAGCTAAAGCTTTAGGACAATTAGACCATCCTGGGTGCCTGTTCAGTAAGCAAACCAATGCTACCTCCCTCACATTGAGTGGCCTGCTCTCAGACACAGAGACCATCAGACATGCCACCTTGCAGAACAGCGATAGAGTTTTTACTCTGGGCACATGGGCATGGCTGTGTAGACTCTGAGGGCATGTGTTGCATGAACCTCTCCAGCCACAGTGAGTCAATCCACAAGAGCATTCAGGTACTGAAGGAAGAGTTCAAGAAGCTTCAAGTGGAAAACAAAGACTGGTTCAATAAACTCTTCCAATCCAAAGGACTAAAGAGTTGGATGATGTTGAGCTAAAAGAGGACTATTAATTCTCTTAGTGGTGGTTGTTGTATTGTTAATTGTTCTGTGTTTGATTGGATGCTTTTAGAAAGTCTCACAAAATTCTCTCAGTTCCATCTTTGTTGTAAAACAGAAAGGGGGAAGATACCAAACACAGGATCCTAATGGACCCCTTGGAGGAGAGAACTGGAGGCCAGAATGGCACAAAAACCTCTTGGACACTCTGTGTGAGAAGGAAAATCGTTTAAAGTATCTAAAAGTATTCATAAATCCAAAAAGTACCTTAAAAAACTTGAGTATCTCAAGGCATTAATGAGCCCCACTGAGTGTCAGTACAAAGCTCTCAAGGGACTCATTAAAGCAGATAATTGGGGCCATGATTGCACAAACTTCTCATAGAGTTTGGATGAAAAGGGAAACTCCAAGTACCTCAAAATACCTGAAGTACCTTGAAGTATTAATGAGCCCCACTAAGTGTTGTTACTGACAAAGCCTCTCCAGGGACTAATTACAGCAGATAATTGGAGGCCATGATTGCACAAACCTCTCAGAGACTCCAAGGCAAAAGCCAAAGCCAAAGTCCTTTGAAAAACCTGCAGTCCCTGCAGGGAGCATTCAGGAGCCCCCAGGGCCATTGCTGAGCAAGGCTCCCCAGGGACTCCTTCCAGCAGATCCTTGAGGCCACTGGGATGTGGGCTAGGGGGGGATGCTGAGGGCAGGACAAGGGGCTGACAGTGCCCAGCCTGGCTGGGGCTGTGCCAGGAGGCCCCAGGGCCTCAGGACAAGGTGTCTCCTCACAGCCCTTGGTGGCACAGACCCTGCTGTGGCCCAGGGCACCAAGACTTGGCTTCTCTTTGTCCCCACCTGTCATCACTGCCTGCAGTTCTCTGCTCTGCCTGGGGCCTGGGGACACTTTCTCAGTCGTGTCCCTCACTGGGACCCATTAAAAGTCCAAGAAAGTTTGGAGTTGGATTCTGCCTTGGAGTTCTGGAGAGGTTTCTTCAGCTCCCTCTCAGGGACTGATGTTCAGGGCCTGAGCACAAAGCCCCAGAGGCTCATTCAAGTCCTTGTGCTGTGTCTGTGCTGCTGAGCTGGGCTGGGCTCCTGGCACAGAGGCAGCTCCTGGTAAGCAAGAAGAGCTTCAAAAGCACATTTCTCTTGATGAGCAGCTCTTCTGCCAGCCCAGCAGGGCTGGGGCACTGCCTGCAGCCAGCCCGGGCACAGCACAGAGGCACAGAGAGCTTCAATCAGTCAGGGCTGGGAAGGTGCTGAGAAGTGCCTGGGGCACAATCACTGCCAGCCCTTGGCACAGGAACCTCTGGCTGCAGGACAATGCAGCTGCAGCTCCTGGAGCCATCTCCTCAAGCTGGAACATGCCAATGCCTGCAGAGCCTGTGAGTACATTCTCTGATTGTCTCTTGTGCAGAGCAGCCAGGGGTGCCCAGGGCTGTCGTGCAGAGCAGGGTCCTGCAGCCCAGGGCGCTGTGCTGGGGCAGGGACTCTGCTGCCTGCCAGGGACAGCTCTCAGCCAGCCCTGGCAGCTGCTCCCAGCACTGGGGGACAAGATCTGGGTGGGAGGAGACAGCTGGACAGAATTGGAAGTGTTCTCCTTGAGTGGGGAGGATGCTGCATTGTTCAGGACTGCTCCCAGCATGGCATTTAACTGCAGAACGTTTCCAAGTAGATTATACTGGGAGCACAGGAAGGCTGGGGCTGCATAAAAGGACATCCTGCTTTTTTAATTTACTTATCTGGGTTGGAAATTGGACATTGGTAGTATTCATCTCTCAGCTCCGGTTGAGAAAAAAAATTCTCTCTGACATGAGTAAACAAGGCAGCAACAGCAATCACCACAAGACCCCTTAGAGGCTGCATCAGTGTCACGTTTCTAGCCATCAGAGCCTGCAGAACCAGAGCTGCCCCTGGACAGTGCCTGAGCTGGGAGGGGTCTGCAGGGCAGAGCTGAGCCCCCAGGGCTGGGCTGGGCTCTGGCAGCACTGGCAGGGCCCAGCCCTGGGCACAGGGAAGCAGCTGCTGGCAGGGACAGCTCCAGGCAGCAGAGCCCTGGGCAGGCAGTGGGGGGAAAGTGCCCCCAGGCTGTGCTGGGATATTTCAAGTCCTCTCCAAACCAGATAGTTTCATGATTACTTTTCTTACAGATCCCCTTGCCAAGGAACAGCAAATGTCCAACAGCAGCTCCATCAGGCACTTCCTCCTGCTGGCATTGGCAGACACGCGGCAGCTGCAGCTCCTGCACTTCTGCCTCTTGCTGGGCATCTCCCTGGCTGCCCTCCTGGGCAACGGCCTCATCATCAGCGCCGTAGCCTGCGGCCACCACCTGCACACGCCCATGTTCTTCTTCCTGCTCAACCTGGCCCTCAGCTGACCTGGGCTGCATCTGCACCACTGTCCCCAAAGCCATGCACAATTCCCTCTGGGACACCAGGGACATCTCCTACACTGGATGTGCTGCTCAGCTCTTTTTCTTTACGTTCTTCCTCTCAGCAGAGTATTTCCTCCTGACCATCATGTGCTACGACCGCTACGTGTCCATCTGCAAACCCCTGCACTACGGGACCCTCCTGGGCAGCAGAGCTTGTGCCCACATGGCAGCAGCTGCCTGGGCCAGTACCTTTCTCTATTCACTGCTGCACACAGCCAATACATTTTCCCTGCCCCTGTGCCATGGCAATGCCCTGGGCCAGTTCTTCTGTGAAATCCCACAGATCCTCAAACTCTCCTGCTCCAAATCCTACCTCAGGGAAGTGAAACTTCTTGCTCTTAGTGCCTGTTTAGCACTTGGTTGTTTTGTGTTCATTGTTTTCTCCTATGTGCAGATCTTCAGGGTCGTGCTGAGGATCCCCTCTGAGCAGGGACGGCACAAAGCCTTTTCCACCTGCCTCCCTCACCTCGCTGTGGTCTCCCTGTTTCTCAGCAGTGCCATATTTGCTCACCTGAAGCCCCCCTCCATTTCCTCCCCATCCCTGGATCTGGCCCTGTCAGTTCTGTACTCGGTGGTGCCTGCAGCCCTGAACCCTCTCATCTACAGCCTGAAAAACCAGGAGCTCAAGGCTGCAGTGTGGAGACTGATGACTGGGTGCTTTCAGAAGCATTAAACTGCTGGCCAATTTCTGCAAACCACTTACAATAAAACTCATGTTTGATACTTCTGTCTGGTTTCACCATGGAGGTTCTTTTTATGTGATTTACTTTTATCATAAAGTTCACAAATAAATGTCATTCTTTGTGCCGCTGGTCATTTAGTTTCTCTCCACCTTCCCTGTGGCCACAGACTGTGAAAATGAGAGGCTGCACTCTTGGTGTCTTTAAAGGAACTAAAGGACTTCCCAGGAAGGTTTTCTGCAGAGATGCCCTTTTGTTGCCTTCTCTGGAGCTGCAGCAGCAATGTCTGTGTGCAGAGCTGGGGCAGATCAGTGCAGGCCCAGCAGCTGTGCCCAGCAGCAGCAGCAGCACTTGGTGTTGCCAGTGCTGCTGCCGTGGCCCTGCCCCGCTGCCCTGCTGGCCCTGGTGTTGCTGCAGGGCCTGAGTGCTCTCGGGGCCGGGCACAGCCCTGGGGGTGGCAGTGCCGGGGCTGCAGCAGAGACATGCAATATAAATCACTTCTGATATTTCTTTTGGGTTTGGTTGTGGGTTTGTTCTTTTTTCCCCTGTGTTTCAGTTTTTTAATATTGTCCACAAAGTAAAGCCATTGGTTTTGCCATTTTTCTTTATGTTTCTCTCCACCTTCCCAGTGGCCAGAGACCATGTTGGTGAGGGGTTTTGCTCTTGTTGCCTTTTAGAGACCTAAAGGATCTTCCAGCAAAGTTTTTTTCCAGAGATCCCCTTGTGTTCCCTTCTCTGGTGCTGCAGCAGCAATGTCTGTTGTGCATATCTGGGGACAGATCAGTGCTAGCACAGCAGCCCTGCTCCTGCTGGCCACACCATTCCTGATCCAGTCCAGGAGCCATTGGCCTTCTTGCCCACCTGGGCACACTGCTGCCTCATGTCCAGCCTGCTGTCCATCAGTCCCTGCAGGTCCCTTTCTGCCTGGCTGCTCTCCAGCCACTCTGTCCCCAGCCTGTATCACTGGGGCCAAATTGCAGGGCCTGGTACTTGGACTTGTTAAACCTCACCTTGCTGGATTCGTCCCCTGGATCCAGCCTATTCAGGTCTCTCTGCCGAGCCCTCCTATGCTCCCACAGATCAACACTCACACCCAGCTTGGTGTCATCTACAAAGATGTCCTTGGTACCGTGGGGCCTCTCAGTGTCACAATGGCCTCTTGGTCACACCAGGCCCTGCACTGTCACACTGGTCTCCTCCGTTCCATGAGACCATGCAGAGCAAGAGTGGTCTCCCTGGTTCTATGGGGCTTCACAGTGTCACAATGTTCTCCCACAGTGGCCCCTTCGTTCCATGTGGCCCCAGGGTGTCACAATGACCCCATGGTCACATGAGGTCCCACAGTGTCACCATGGTCTCTGTGGTTCCAAAAGACCCCTCAGTGTCACAATGGACTCCTTGTTTCCACAAGGCCACACAGTGTCACAACATCCTTGCAGATTCCTTGAGGCCCCATCATGTCACAGTTTTCCCTTGGTTACACAGGATCCTGCAGTGTCACAATGTCCCCTTGGTTCCATGAGGCCCCGCAGTGTAAGAACGGCCCCTTGGTTCCACTGGGCCCTGGAGTTTCCCAATGGTCTCCTTGGATTGGCAGTGTCAAAATGGTGAAACCTCTTGGTTACACGAGGCCCTGCAGTGTCACAATGGCCTCTGTGGTTCCACAAGGACCCAGAGTGTCACAGGGCACTCCCTGGTTCCATTTGGCCCCACAGCACCACAATGGACCCCTGGTTCTGTGGGGCTGCACAGTGTCACCATGGTTCCCTGAGTTCCACAAGGCCCAGCAGTGCCACAATGGCCCCAGAGTGTCCCAATCATCACAGAATGACAGAATCAAATAGGCTGGAAAAGACCTTTGGGATCATCAAGTCCAACCAATGCCCTAATACTGCCTTGTCACCCAGACCATGCCACCAAGTGCCACTGGAGAGGGACAGTGACTCTGCCACCTCCCCCCTGGCCAGCCCATTCCAGTTCCCACTCACCCTTTCTGTGAAGAACTCCTTCCTATTGTCCAGCCTGAGCCTCCCCTGGTGCAGCTTAAGGCTGTGTCTTCTTGTCCTGCCCTCCAGCAGATCCACACTCACACCCAGCTTGGTGCCATCTGCAATTTGTGAATGGGGGACTCGATCCCCTCACCCCGATCATCAGTGAAGATATTAAACAGGACTGGGCCCAGCACAGATCCCTGGGGACAGCACCAGTGCCTGGACACCAGCTGGGTGCAGCACCATCCCCACCACTCTCTGGGCCCAGCCTCCAGCCAGCTCTTCAATCTCCCAGCCAGGAGGGAACCTGCCCAAGCCGTGGGCTGCAGCTTTTCCAGGGAATGCTGTCAGAGACAGTGTCAAAGGCTCTGCTGAATCCAGGCACACAACATCCACAGCCTTTCCCACATCCACAGGTGGGTCACCTGGTCATAAAAGGAAACCAGGTTGGTCAGGCAGCACCTGCCACCCCTAAATCCACGCTGGCTGGCTTTGACCCCTGGGCCATCCTGTGGGTGCCCTGTGATGGCACTCAAGGTGATCTGTTCCATAACCTTGCCGGGCACCCAGGTCAGGCTGACAGGCCTGGAGTTCCCCAGATCCTCCTGCCAGCCCTTCTTGGGGATGGGCTCACACTGGCACCTCCAGTGCTCTGGGACCTCCCTGGGGAGCCAGGACTGATGGTAAATGATGGAGAGCAGCTTGGGGAGCTCATCCACCAGCTCCCTCATCCCCCTGGGATGGATCCCATCTGATCCCATACATCTGTGAGCATCTGAGTGGCTCAGCAGGTCACCAGCTGCTTCCTTCTGGATTCCAGGGGGCTGTTCTGCTCCCTGTGCCCATCTGCCAGCTCAGGAGAACACTTGTCCTGAGGGCAACCTGAACCTAATATTGAAAAGAGAGGCAAACAAGGTGTTAAGCAGTTCAGCCTTTTCCTTATCTTTAGTTACTGTATTCCTCACTGCATCCAATGAAGAGTAGAGGTTCTCCTTCTTACTTTTGTTATAATTTTATAAATGAAAACAATTTATTATTTTTTACAGAACTGGCCAGGTTAAGGTCTAATTGGGCTTTCTGCAACTTTTCTTTCTGTATAACATAAGGGCATCCTTTAACACTCCCTGAGTTGCTGGACCTTTTTTCCCGAGTTCTCACAAAAGCTCCATAGGCAGCCAGGTCAGTCATTTTCTTCACTTGCTCATCTTTTGCCACACTGGGATAGGCTGCTTCTTCCCCCTTAAGATTACTTTCTTGAAATGTGTCTGTCCTTCTTGGACGCCTTTGTTTTTAAGGGCTGTTTCCCTTAAAATAAATCAGTACCTGATTCAGTAATCTCCAAATCAGCATCCTAAACAGGCCAAAGTCTGCCCTTCCTAATTCCAGTGTAAAAGTTTTGTTGCTGCCCCTCCTTCTTTCACAGAAAATTGAAAACTTGATTATTTCATGGTCACTGTGCCCCAGGAAGCCTCTGAGCCCGACATCTGCCCCCAGCCCATCTCTGTTTGTGAACAGCAGCAGACAGAGCTCTCCTTGGAAGTGGGAGTGTCACCAAAACTTTGGTAAAACAGAAAACTCCTTAACCCCAATGCAGCATTAAGAAGCAGCATTCTTTGTTCAGCTGGATGCACAGGGGAGAGCTCCTCCCAAAGCCCTGCAGGCTGAGTACAGGAAAGTTTCTGTTTATTTTCTGTATTTTGCTCACATATTCATTGATTGTCCTGGACTAAACACACATATGATAATTATTTCCACAAAATCATTAACACATTTCCCCTCTCCTTTACACATGAGTTCTTCTGTCCTGGGGGGTCTCTCTGGTGGTCCCTGGTGGTCGTGGACCCCAATGTTCCAGTGGGCCTGGCTGAGCTGGCAGGACACTGTGGCTGGTGAACTTCCAGTTCCCCGTCTCACACAATGGGCATTGTGTGGTTTCCATAGGCCTGGGGTTTTGGAGAACAAACTCCAGGTGTGAGCTCACCTGGTGTAGACAATTTATCACCTGGTAACATGAGGTCACAGAGTGGGCTATGACATCATAGAGTGAGTTATGTGAGGTCATTGAGCAGCTATGACAACATAGTCAGCCTCTATAAAATCACAGAGCCAGCTGTGACATCACAGAGCAGGCTGTGACATCACAGAGCAGGCTGTGACATCCCAGAGGGGCTGTGTGACATCCCAGCAGGGCTGTGTCAGGTCACTGGGTTGGTCACTCTGCCCCAGCTCCCCCTCACAGTTTCTCCCAACAAGTCCAATGCTGTCCATGCCCAGCAGGGTCCCTGTCCCCCGGGATCCCCCCGGCCCACCTGGAGCCACAGCCTCCACCAAAGGATGTTCCACAGGATCCACCCCAGAGCCTGACATGGGGACAAGGGATCAGGGCTGTGTGACCAGGACATCAAGGACGGGGATTATCCAGGTCACTGTGGCCTGGGTTGGGTTGCCCAGGGCAGGAAAGATGTCTGGCAGCTGCAGCAGGGTCTGGGAAGG
>WSPJ01000133.1:0-49059 GCA_009764595.1 Geothlypis trichas
GCAGCGCCAGCCGGGCCCGGCGCCGTGGAGCCCCGCCTGGCCTGGCCATTGCTGCTGCCGCCCTCTGGCAGCCGTGCCCTTGGCCGGCAGCGTGCGGCACGGGCCGGGCTGAGCCCTGCCGGGCCAGCAGCCCGTGTGGCCACAGCGCCGGCAGCGCCGCTGGCAGGGAGCTGTGCCGCCGGCGCCATGACAGGCTCTGTGTTCACAGGCATGGCCAGGCGGCACCTGAGGGGGCAGCGGCAAGAGCTGCAGCTGATCTGCACTGGTGAGCGAGGGCAGCGTGTTAGCGTTCAAAAACACATAATCACGGAGTGATTATATGCGGTGCTTTTATTAAGAGCTCTGGGAATTGGGGTATACAACCCAAATCTAATTCCGACCATACATTCGAGGTGAAGGTGTTTTATACTCTATCGTTACATAACTTTCATGTTAATTATTAAACTTACATTGTTCTATTGTATACGTAGATTCTTACGGTATAATAATTATACTTAATTACTAAACAATCATCACATCTAACAATTATATCATTTATCATACTGCTCACGCAGGTGCAGTGTTCTGAGAAAAGCACAAAGCCTAACATCTTAATGTTCTATCTTTGACATTTTCCAGTGTTCCACTATCATTCTCCCCCCTTTGAAAGCATTTTCACTTCACTATATGTGTAAATGTTTTCACTTGATACAGTCCTTTTTATTCTTCAATTTATACTTGATTCTTCAAATCCAGGGTTGATGTAAACACTGTTATGGATGTTATCACGAACTGGAGAACCAGAGGATGGTGGATGCGGATCTCGTGTTAGTGCTTTTATTATCTTCTGGTTCCAGGATGTTTTCTTCTGTATCTCTCTCTTTAAGATGCTGTAAACTAACTAACTAATCGCTAAGAATACGATTAGTAAGATTATCACATTCTCAATGATAGATTTAATCCATGAACTCACATTCTACCCTAATCCTGTAAAGATTTTTCTTAACTAGCTTGTAGTCAAATCCTTTTGTTCTTCTTGTGCTTCATGCTCTATTTGTTTCAACTTACTGATGTCATATTCTACATTTGCAGTTACATTTGGGATATGAATGCAGCAATGATCAACCTGTCCTTTTAAAAATCTACATACTCCATGCTCTTTCAGAAGTAACAAATCTAAGGCTAATCGATTTTGTAAAGTCATTTTTGTGGTGGCTTGTAATTGTATGTTTAATTCCTTAAATCTTTCCTGGGTGACTCTTGCTAGTCTACCTACTTGACCTGTAAGTTTGTACAGCATCTCTCTACTCTTATAGTTTGCTATAGGCCTAAGTAATGACTCTAGGGCCTACTCAAATTTCACTCTACTAGAGGGTTCTTGCTAAGTGTCATCTGGATCTTCATTGTCTAGAACTTCCCATCTCGCTCTTATCTGCAGAAGTTCATGTTTTCCGTTAAATGGGGACCTTTTCCAAATTGGACATAAGGTTGGAAGGCTTAAAGTAATCTCCTTTACTTTCCCATCTACAGGCAGATGTGTTGTCCAGGTACCATCACTTGCTGCCCATACAAATTGTCCTGGACCTCGGATTGTAATTCTGGTACATCCTATAACTGCCTTATAATTCACTCTGCCTTGTTTATGTTTAATCCCTCTGCAAGCACAACCAATTTGTAGGGCTATTGCCAGGGGTGGCATCTGTTTTATCTCTACATCATCTGAAGTGCAGTCATAGGTTTTATTGCATGCCCACCAACTTACTTTGTCTGCCTTCGTTCTGCTACTAGTGGCAGTGTTTGTTATTGCTGGATCTGTTTCATTCTCGGGGCCTTCCCACTTAATACACCAAGGGGTGTTTGCCATATATTGGAATTTTTGAAGAATACTCACAGACCACGCACTCTCCCAAGGCTCTATCTGATCTTTCCGATCCTTGGCCTCACACTTCCACACCAGAGTGGTTTCTGTAACATTTTCTATAATCTTTTTATAGTGTGGTAAATGGCATTGCCATTGTGTGATGCCTTCTGATTCTCCCATAGGGGTTCCTAGTATGCCATCACTTAGAATACAGTCTTTCTGGCTCAAGGGTCTCATCCATGTTCCTATTTTCTCCCAGGTTTCCTTGATTACTTGCTTCAATTCGGGAACCTGTCTACATGTAATTGTTTTGTTCCCTTGTATTTCAGGTAATTTTGATGTTATGATTCCCCAATTTACTGGGTCTCCTGCTGCTTTTGGTATTGGCAGACAGGCAGTTATTCTACTGGTGTTTTGCATTTTGGCAAAATCTTTGACCAATCCAATCATTATATTCTCAGCCCGAACTGCATTAGGAACATTTATCACCTGTGTTTCTGTTTGTACCTCTCTCTTCATTCTGGAATGAAGAGTAGTTTGTTGATCATTTTGCATTCCACATCCCAAAGGCATTAATAATATTAACACAAGCATTCTTAAGGTAAAACACATCTTATCTGTAGCCTTGTTAGTTCCACAGTTTACACAGTTCGTGGTCCGGGATGGACTTTCTTCACCCGGGTATAGTGAATCCAGGGGTCCACGCCGGCCACTTTGACTGCTGTGAAGGTGGTCAGTAGTACTTGATGGGGTCCACTCCACTTTTCTTTCAGTGGTTCTTCGTTCCAGTTTTTGATGTACACCTCGTCTCCTGGATGTATGTTATGAACCAGATTCTCGAGAGTCAGTGGTCTGTTCCACACAAGGATGCTCCGGAGTCGAGCTAAAGTTTTCCCAAGAGACAGAACATAGTTATACACTTCCTACTTTCCTGTAACATGTACGTTAGGGTTAGGCTCAGGAGATTCATATGGTTTCCCATACAATATCTCATAAGGACTGACTGACATCCCACTCCTAGGCTTTATCCGAATCCTCAACAGTGCTATTGGCAAAGCCTGGGGCCACTGTAATTTGGCTTCTTGGCATATCTTACTGATTTGCCTTTTTAGTGTCTGATTCATCCTCTCTACCTGTCCGCTTGACTGGAGTCTCCACGGTGTGTGGAGGTCCCAAGTTATCCCCAGCAATCTACTTACTTCTTTTACTACTGTAGCTATGAAATGGGGCCCCCTATCTGATGATACCCCTAGGGGTACCCCGAATCTGGGAATAATCTCCTGTAGTAACCACTTAACTGTTTCTTTTGCTTGGTTCGTGCGACAGGGAAGGGCTTCTGGCCACCCAGAGAAGGTGTCAACTCCCACTAACAGGTATTTGTATCCTCGAGTCCTTGGCAGTTCTACAAAATCTACCTGCCAATAGTCTCCTGGCTCTATTCCTACCCGAATTCTTCCTAGTTGTGCCTGTCGCCTAGCCACTGGGTTGTTTTTCAAGCAGATATCACATTTTGACATTACTGATTTTGCCATTGTTAACATCCGTACTGAAATTAAACTTTGTTTTAGCAATTTTACCAATGCTTCTGCTCCCCAGTGACATTTGTTATGTTTAATCTGTAGAACTTCTCGCATTATCAAGGGGGGTACCACTATTTGTCCTTGTGCAGTCACATACCATCCCTCTGAATTCTTTTGTGCATTTAGCAAACGTGCCAGTCTCTCATCTTCTACTGAATATTTTGGGTTTGGAGGCAGATTGAATTGGGACACATTGAGCTTTAAAGGTATCAATGCCATTGTTGTTTGCACATTTCGAGCAACCTGTCGGGCTGCCCAGTCTGCTTTTCGATTTCCCTCACAGATTTTGGAGTTTCCTGATTGGTGTGCTTTGCAGTGTATGATTGCCACTTGTTCAGGCTTTTGTACTGCCTTTATCAATTGCAGGACTGCATCCTGATGTTTAATGTGTGTACCCTGAGAAGACAGTAGTCCCCTTTCTTTCCACAGTGCTCCATGTACATGCACCACTCCAAAAGCATATTTTGAGTCAGTCCAGATATTTACCTTCTTCCCTTCACTTAATTCTAGTGCCCTGGTTAAAGCAACCAGTTCTGCCTTCTGGGCAGATGTATTTGGTGGTAATGCCTTTGCCTCCACTACTGTATTGACTGTTGTTACCGCATATCCAGCGTATCTGGTTCCGTTTTCCACGAAGCTGCTCCCATCTGTAAACAGCTCCCAGTCCGGCTGCTCTGGTGGGACATCTTTCAGGTCTTCTCTTGCTGAATAAGTGTACTCTATTACCTCTACACAGTCGTGCTCTAATGGGCCTTCTTCAGCTGTGGTACCTAGGAACAAAGCTGGATTCAAGAGGTTAGTTGTTTTTAATGTGACATCATCCTGCTCAGTCAGGACTACCTGTAATTTCATCATCCTGCTGGGAGATAGCCAATGGCTTCCCTTCTGCTCTAAGACAGTGGTTACCATGTGTGGTACATAGACATCGATGTGCCGTCCCATAGTAAGCTTCCTTGCTTCTTGTATCAGTATCACAGTAGCTGCGACTGCCCGTAGACATGAAGGCCACCCAGCACTTATGTTGTCGAGTTGTTTGGAAAAGTAGCCCACCGGCCTTTTCCAGCTTCCCAGACGTTGGGTCAGGACTCCTAGTGCTAGGCGTAGCCTTTCATGTACAAACAGCTGAAAATCTTTAGACAGATCAGGTAACCCTAATGCTGGAGCAGTTGTCAGTGCTTCCTTTAATTTTAGGAAGGCTTCTTTCTGTGGCTTGCCCCAGGTGAATGGCTGCGTCTTCTGGGCTTCGTACAGGGGTTTTGCAATCAGTCCATAGTCCATGATCCACAGGCGACACCATCCTGCCATCCCGAGGAAGACTCGCAGCTCATGTAGATTCTGGGGCTCTGGAATAGCACAAATAGCTTGGATACGATTAGTACCTAGTTTTCGTTGCCCTTGTGAAATTTCACATCCCAGGTAAATCACAGTTTGTTGAGCAATTTGTGCCTTTCCTCTGGATACTTTGTAGCCTCCCATTCCCAGTGAATTTAAAATCTCAATGGTTACCTTTATACAAATTGCCTTTTCTTCTGTAGCTATTAGTATATCATCAACATATTGCAACAATAAGTATTGATCTCTTGGTACTTGCCCATTTTCGGTCCAAATCTCCAGTTCCTTTGCTAGTTGGCTTCCGAACAGGGTCGGCGAGTTCTTGTAGCCTTGTGGAAGTCGTGTCCAGGCAAGCTGGGTTTTTCTTCCATTCTCTGGGTTTTCCCACTCAAAAGCAAACAGTTTCCTACTTTCTTTGTCAAGGGGGATGCAGAAAAAGGCATCTTTTAAATCGATTACAGTAAACCATTTATATTTCTCCTTTACAGATGTTAACAATGTGTAAGGATTTGTTACTACTGGATAAATGTCCTTTGTTATTTTATTTATTGCTCTCAAATCCTGTACTAATCTATATTCACCATTTGGCTTTTTCACTGGAAATATTGGTGTATTAAATTCTGATTCACATTCTTCTAAAATTTGGTATTTCAAGAATTTCTCAATTATCTTTACTATTCCTTGCCGTGCTTCTGGTTTTATGGGATACTGTTTGACTTGCACAGCCCTCGCCCCTTCTTTTAATTCTACATGCACTGGTTGTGCCAATTTAGATTTCCCTGGTATATCAGTCTCCCATACAGAAGGAATCACTGCATCTTCTACCTCCTTAGGGATAGAAGGAACAGGTTTTTCTTTAATCATTAATATCTGTCCCGTCTTTGATTCGGGTATTTTCATTATGAGTTCTCCATTTTCAAAGGTTATTACCGCATCAAGTTTTGCCATCAAATCTCTCCCTAAAAGCGGAATTGGACACTCAGGTACATATAGGAATTCATGTGTTATAACCTTATTTCCAAAACACAAATCTAGTGGCTGCAGGAATGGCCGTTTTTCCTCTTTTCCTGTAGCGCCGACTATTGTTGTTTCCTTGTCCCCAATTTGTCCTTGTAAATCATTCAATACCGAGTAAGTAGCTCCTGTATCTATTAGAAATCTGACTTCTTTATGTCCTAATTGTATATTTATAACAGGTTCCTTAGCTTGTTCTACCGGTTCTGTGTCTAGTCAGCTGGTATACTCCCCCAAAACCATCTCCTTAGTAGCCTGCTGGAACTGATTGTCCTGGTAAAACCGGTTATGCAGTTTTTCTGGACACTCATTTTTCCAATGGCCCTCCCGCTTACAATACGCACACTGATTTAGGGTTAATCCCTGTGTAACAGGTCTCCTACCTCGACCATTCCTGTTATGACCCCTGAAATTTGGGTTCCCTCTTCCTTGTACCACTGCCAGAAGGTTCTGCTGCTGCCTTCTATTAGCTTCTCTTTCGCGATTGTTATATACCTTCCAAGCAACTTCAAGTAGCTTATCTAAATTCCTTAAGTCTTCCCCTTCTAATTTTTGCAATTTTCTACGAATGTCATCCTGTGATTGGCCCAAGAATATGAGAGCAAGCTGAACCTTTGCTTGTTCTGTGTCCATTTGGAGATCTGTGTATTTTCTTGCTACCTCCTTAAGCCTCTCCAAAAACGCAGTGGGGGATTCTTTCTTTTCCTGCCGAACCTCATACAGTTTAGACCAATTTATAGTTTTGGGCACAGCCTTCTGAACTCCTATTTGGATCCATTCTTGATATTTCCGTAGTTTCCTCATATCACCATATAAATTAGGGTCCCAATTTGGATCCTCAGTTGGGAAATTCACATCTAAATTCCCTGTTACTAGTCCATTTCTGATATCTTCTCTTGCTCTCTCTTTGGCTGCCTTAAGTACCATCTCTTTCTCAGTCGAATCCATCAGAGTATCTAATATTACTTGTATATCATCCCAGTCAGGGTTTTGAGTTTTTATAACCATTTTTACCACTCGTGCCATTTTATCAGGATTTTCTCTATAAGTTCCGGCTGTTTGTTTCCAAATAACCAAATCTGCCGGAGTAAAGGGCACCTTTACAAATACTGGCCCTTCTATTCCTACACCTTGCCGTAAGGGGGCAATTACAGTCCGTTTTTGTCTGCCCGTGTCTTTTCTATCCATAACTGGGGCAAGGGTAGACCGACTCCTGGTTCTGTGGGCTATCGGGGTTGTTGACTCTCTCTCTCTCCTTTCTACCACAGTTACATTTTGCTCATCTTCTGAGGAAGAGGGATCAGGTGTTGATGGGAGAGGAGGATAAAGAGGGAAGGGTGTACTAGATGAGACAGGTTCAGGGCTTGGTGGGTTAGGAGGAGCAGGCAGTGGGATAGGGACAGATGAAACAGGTGGGATAGGGTTAGGTGCTCTTGTTCCTATTGGAGCTACCTGTAAATCAATATCTGTACAATCTTCCCTACTCAGGCTTTCTTTCAACACCAAGTGTTCTAAACAATGTTCCTTACAGACACCACACTCATTATTTGCAGATGTTTTAACCACCAATAATCCACATTCATCCTGCCATTCTGGCTTCTCCCGCAAATAAAAAAACAAATCAACATACGGAACTTCATCCCATTTTCCTTCTTGCTTACAAAATGACATTAACTGTGAAATAGTGTTATATTGCAGAGTACCGTATTTTGGCCATTTTTCGCCGTTCTCAAGGGCATATTCTGGCCACCATGAATTACAATAATTAATCAACTTAGTTTTACGTAATTCTTGCCCAAAATTACCCTGTTTCCAATGTGCTAATAAGCACCCCAAAGGAGAAGTTTGCGGGATTGGGGCATTACTGCCCAAAATCCCTTTAAGTTTCTCCATACCAGATATACCAGATATACCAGATTGCCGAACCCGCAACGCTTTCGCGATTGTCTTACGGAACGGCGCCTAGGCTTATACCAGCAGGAATTCCTTTAGCCCAACCAAGCGCAGCTTTCACCGCGTCTTACTGGCAGGCACCCGGACCAGGATAAAAGCACCTTACCTTTCTCCAGGGGACGTTGTGAGCGGCGGAAGCGGTCGCGGCCGATGGGCTCCCCGAGAATCCCTCGGTGCCGGCTGGAGCGTGATCGAGTCGCGAACTCGCTCAGCAGCACTCACAGGGTCCCATCTGGGTCGCCAAAATGTTAGCGTTCAAAAACACATAATCACGGAGTGATTATATGCGGTGCTTTTATTAAGAGCTCTGGGAATTGGGGTATACAACCCAAATCTAATTCCAACCATACATTCGAGGTGAAGGTGTTTTATACTCTATCGTTACATAACTTTCATGTTAATTATTAAACTTACATTGTTCTATTGTATACATAGATTCTTACGGTATAATAATTATACTTAATTACTAAACAATCATCACATCTAACAATTATATCATTTATCATACTGCTCACGCAGGTGCAGTGTTCTGAGAAAAGCACAGAACCTAACATCTTAATGTTCTATCTTTGACATTTTCCAGTGTTCCACTATCAAGCGGGCTGACAGCGGGGGCTGCCGGGGGGAGCTGCAAGCCCTGTCCAGACTGCAGAGGGCTCTGCTTCCGGGGGCAGAGCACACTGAGATTTCAGGGCCACGTGGGCCATTCGTGGCCAGGAGCTTTGGGCTGATGCCCTTGCTCCCTGCTCCCTCCTGGCCGTGGCAAGAGCCGGCTGGGATGGCCCTTGCTGGGGGCTCTCCTCGGCTCCCCGCAGATGCAGGATCTGACCGTGATTCTGTTCCTGTCTCTTGCAGCCCTGGAACGCCTCACAGAGGATATGAGTAGTGCCGTGTCCGAGCTGGCATTTCAAACACTGCATGTCCTCCGGCCAATACAGCGAGGGCCATATTCCATCTTCCAGAGGCTGCACGATCAGCTGCGCAGGGCATGGATCACCCAGCCTTGTCTGTCGCGGCTCGGCTGGCTGCCCTGCTGAAGCTCTGTGGAGAGCTGAACCGGGAGGCTGTCTTTGCTGGGGCAACCTAAGCCAGCAGGGTTTGTTTTTTTTTTTTTTTTTCTTTAAGATTTTTCTTTTCTTCCTTTCAATATTTTATCCCATGTAAATATAGAATGTGTTAAAATACACAGACTCCCAGGAGCTTTCTTTTGCTGCCCAGGCTCCGCAAGGGGTCGGGGAGGAGGGGGAAAACAGTGCCTGTGCTCAGCCAGCTGCCCAGGCGTGCAGTGCTGCAGGGGAAATGGCCAGAAGCCCCTTGGCCTTTGGTGGTTCTGCTGAAGCCTTTGTGCTGCCCACAGAGCGGCTGGGCAGGGGCCGCAGCTGCGGGGATCCCTGCCACAGCGGTGCCTGGAGATGGCCACAAGCCCTGTGCCAGGCAGGAAGCGCCATCTGTGTCCTCCTGCCCGTGTGCTGCTGGCTGCCTTGATGTGGGCTCCCAGGTGCCCCTGCATGGGGCTGCTCTGCAGCTGCTGTGGGGCTGCGGCGCTGCTGCCGGGCAGCTTGGCCGGGCTGGGGCAGCCCCTGAGGGGCTGGGGCGCTGGCCAGCCCTGAGCAATGGGCTGTCAGAGGCCACAAGCAGCCCCCTGGCAGCCGCCTTGTTCCTGCCAGAGTTGACTTGCAAGACGGATCCCGGGCACTCTGCAGCTAACAGCATCAGTGTTGTTGGAAACCCAAATGCAGGGAGGTCTCAGATCTTTGGGCCTGTAAGCCAAAGCTTAGAATTAAACACAGGATTTGTGCTGAGACCTTGAAAAGGGCTTCCAAATTCAGGTGCTACAAGTGAGAATGTGGATTTGTAGTATAAAGCAGACACCCAAAGCTAAGTGGAGGAAAGTTTAGCATTTTAGAGTTTAAGATCTAGAAAAAATAAAAGTAGTTACAACTGTAAACACCAAGTTTGCACTACAGTGCTGTAGTTTTGTGTGTCAGAACAGAATTGGCTGAGAAAGCTTACACTGTAGCACGAGTTCCTGAGATGAAATACTGAAGGATTGGGTCAGAAACATAAATAAACTTGTTGGCAATGTTTTATTGGCCAAGAAATCCTTCAAAGTTCTTGTAAGTACAAGTCTTGTGACGTTGTGAGCCATGTAATGGAGATGTGAGCCAAACTCACCCGTCCTGTCTATGCAGAAGAGAAGAAAAAGCAATGGCATCATCTAAAAAACTCACAGGTCTGCTCTCTAGCTCGTTCCAAATGCCTTCAAATCCCCCACAGTGGGATTGAGCTACAAATAGATGACAGGGACTCTTAGTGCTGGCTCTTTGACTCCAGAGCGGCTGCTTTAGAATCTTTCCCATAAGCCTGTGTAGTTATGTGCCAGCAATGGATCATTTGAAGAAACTTTCCCAACTGACTTGCATGGAGGCTTGTTTCAAGGGTATTTGAGGGGAAACCCTCCCCATAGATGTCTGGGCTTTGGCCTAGCTGTGTCCCTGCTGATTGTGAAGTGTGGCATCAGCTGCAGGCGTTTCTGGGCTAAAAATATAATCGAGTCAGTTTGACTTGCTCCTTTTGGCCAATAAAACCTGGACCCATTTTTGGGGCAAATTTGGAGACCTCGTCTCTAGGTGAATGGATGACCTCGGATTTTCCCAATTGCTGGGAATGGTTCCTAAGGTCCTTGCGTGAAATGGGGCTCCTCAGGAAGTGCAGATCTGCAGGATGATAAACAATTTAGGCAATTGGTGATGCATCTTTCTAAATCGCTCTCCTTTCTCTCCTTTTGTGGAATACACAGCTGTGTTTCGTGTCAGGTACATACAGGCAACACGTGTATTTGTGATTTTGATATGTGTGTAAACCAACCATGGGACCCTTATAAAGTCGTATTCTAAAAATAACTGAGGAAAGCAAAGCATGGAAGAAGGTCTTTGAACCTATCCTTTGTTCACAATAAACCTTTTTAAATCTTAAGTTGATTCAAGAGCATTTGAATTACAGCTTTGAGGATGTTGCTTTTTGACAGGAACTTTCTTCTTGGAGTTAAGCCTTAAAGAGTTTTGCAGTAATAACATTTGGAAGTATAATTTTGGAATATTGCTTGTAGTAAGGATCTTTGAAACTATAGCTTTAGAATATGTGAAAAATGCATGTATTTTATGTTTGGCTTTTTGCAAATATTAAAATGAATAATTTTTGTGTGGTGTTAGGAAGTAATGCTGTATTAATTCTCTTAAGTACTGTGTTAAATATAGTTTTAGGTTATAAAAATTGTGAAAATAGAAACTATGCTATGTAGGATGCTTTGTTTAACAGAAAGGACTTGCAGTGAGATAGCAGCCACAGGACACCTAAATCTTGCAGAGAAAAGGAATTTATTGCCTTCTTATCAGAAGAAACTAACTTCTTCCCGCCTTGAAGGCGCTGTTAGGATTAGAAGGAAGAAGTTGACACTGACCAGACAGAATCCTGTGTTTGAATGGAATTTATGCATCATGTATGAGGTGTATGAATATGCAACAGGCCATTGCTTTTAAAGGTTAATCCTTTGTTAATGGGTGTTCTTTTTCAGGCTCCTGCTGCCCAGAAAAAGGTACCCGGATGTCTGTAACTCTTTGTTTCTATTGTCTCATATTGTCCTAATTCAAATTGTCCAAATTATTATTACTGTAATTATATTACTATTTTTATAACCATTTTATTACTATTAAACTTTAAAAATTTTAAAAACAAGTGATGGGCATTTTTCACATTAATACATCTTGCTCCAGTGCTGCTTGTGGGGAACCTTTCCTTGCACAGCCCTGAGGATTCCCCCCAGCCCGGGCTGCCAGCAGCTCCACGCCCGGCCAGGAGGAGCAGCAGGGCCAGGGCTGACAGGGCGTCCCCCCAGATGTGGCCCCCACTGGTGACACAGCCGGCCACTTGGGAGGCTGCCTCAGGCTTTATTGTCCACCAGCATCCCAGCGGGGAGCAGAAAATCCTCCTGCAGACGCTGATTCCAGAGGCTCCCAGCGCTTCCTTGTCTCCAGGAGCTTCCGTCAAGCCCCAGTGAAACCTCGGTGCCACATTGTTCCACAGCCTCACAACGCTCTCCTGGCTCCCATGAGGTCCCTCTGTGTCCCACTGCAGCCTTGGCTCCATCAGGGTCTCCTGGCTCCATGAGGGTCTCTGGGCTCCATCAGGGTCTCCTGATCCATCAGGGTCTCCTGGCTTACATCAAGGTCTCCTGGCCTCATGAGGATCTCATGGCTTCCATGATGCTCTACTCTGTCCCAAAGGGCATCCGTGGCTCAGCTTTGGAGCCCTGCAAAATCCAAAAACACCAGCCCAGGGACCCCCAGGATATTTGGGCTGAGTTCCCGCTCCCCAGGCACCTGCATGGAACCCAAGTGACTGCTGTGACTCCCTGGAATGTGCTGGAACAAACTGTCCCTGGTCAGAGAGAGATGCCATGGAACACAGGTGCCATTGTGGGACACGGCCACTACCCATGGAACCGAGTGACCATGGTGACACAGCCAGGCCCGATGGATCACTGGAGAACATTGTTACCCCATGGAATATGGAACCAGATGTCCGTGGTGACACAGCCTGATGGAACACTGGAGAACACTGTCACCCCATGGAATCTCATAGAACCAGGTGTCCGTGGTGACAGAACCTGATGGAACACTGGAGAGCACTGTCACCCCATGGAATCTCATAGAACCAGGTGTCCATGGTGACAGAGCCTGATGGAACACTGGAGAACATTGTCACCCCATGGAATCTCATGGAACCAGGCGTCCATGGTGACAGAGCTGGGCCCGATGGAACACAGGGGAACCTTGTTACCTGTTGGAACCCTGGCTGCTGAGAATTTCAGACTTTCTGAGGTGACAGACACTGATCCCCAAGAGAACACTGTGTTTGACCTGAGGCTGTGGAGAAGGCTTCCAAAATGGAATGATAGAACTGGAATTATGGGTGTGGAGTTTCAATAGAAGGGTGTAATATCACAGGGTGGACAACTTGGAGTTAAAGGTTTTACAATATATATAAAGCAAGACGGAGGTTTTAGAGCGGAGGCTGATCCTTTTTCTTTGCCTTCTTCTTCACCTTCTTCTTCTCCTCCTTCTCCTTCTCCTTCTGTGGTGAGTTAGGGCCTGCGTGCGGAAGATTTCGGGCTGTACGGTCAGTCAGGATATCCCCCCACCCTGTAGTTAGACCACTGCTCCATGCCTGGCTGCACCCAGCCAGACGTGAGCAGAAGGAAATGACACAGGCTACCCAAGCCATAAAAACCCCCAGACCCTTGAATAAACGCCATTTGCTGTCCGCCACATTGGTGTCTGGAGCTTATGGACCGAGTGAGCCCAGGCATTGGGCCACCGTGCTGGACTTAGAACCAGGTCACCACACCTAAAGCAACATCTGTTGCCAAAAACCCGGGATCGCTTAACACCCGGGGGTCGGGGTTCGCCTGGACAAAGGGCTGGCGGCTGCACAGCTGGCCTGCGCAGCGAGAGGGACGCCTCTGGACCTGCAGGGAGCATGGACGCCATCGCGAAGGTCGTAAGTGAAATACACACACAGTGGGGTATTGAATGTAAGCTCAAGGATTTATGTCTTGCAATTACGAGATTTATTGAGCTTGGGGCTATAGAAAGCCCGGTAAAAGTGTTACACCCAGAGATCTGGGAAAAATGTACAAAGACCCTGGCCGAGGATACCATGTCTTCAGGCTCAGGGAAAGCCCTGAAATCGTGGGGCAGAGTTTGCTGGGCACTGCAGAAGGCTCGGCAGGAGCAGGAAACTTGGAAAGCCGCGCAATCTTGTTTACTGGCTATACCACAGTTGGGGGTAGGCGTGGCGACGCAAACCCCGGAGGACCCTGATCCGGTCGGGAGTGCGGAGGCCCCTGCGGAGGCGGGAGTGCTGGACCCCCCTCAGAAAATGGACTCACCATCAGAGGGGGGGGAGCAAGCGCAGGCGTTTTGGCAGGGACTAGCAGAGGAGGCACAAGAGGCGGCCAGAACATTGGTCCCCGAAGTCCCCGATAACAACCCACCGCCACCCTATGGGTTTGAAAATGGCGCCGGAGCAGGACCGGAAACAGGAGAGGGGGGATGGAAATGCAGAAGGCTCGCAGAACAGAGCAAGCGCGGGCGAGCGGGGAGGAGGGGCGGCCCCCGAGAAGGAGCATACGACCAATCAGAGTGCTCTATTCACATTAGGTCCTTATAAGGAAAGGACTTCCCCCAGGAGGCGGAGGGAGCCCAGGGGGCGGGAACGGCCCAACCCCTGCAAGGGGCGGGGTCAGAGCCCGAGAAAAAGGCAGAGCAGCCCGAAAGTGTCCAGCCGGTCGACTTCCGGCTCTGGCTCTGACTCTAGTCGAGCTGGGAAGGACGCGAATGGTGGTCGGAGGATTCCGATACGGATTCCGGTTTTAACAAAAAGAGACCAGTGACATATAAGATCACGAGCCACAGTGCTTCTGCGTGGGTTAAGGGTATATCAGAGAAAGATCGAACTCCACTCACCGACTAGCGAAAAATAAAATAGCATGTGCAGGATATGTCCCAGCTTCCAAATTGGTGTTCCCGGTTCAGTGTTGGGGGGGCAGGCAGAAATCAAAGGACCTACTCCCCGGTAAATCCGAAAGATGTACACGCAATTATTAAAGCGATTACCGATAAGGGGATTAATTCTGCCATGGTTTCCACACTCATTGACAGCGTTTTTGGAGGTGATGATATGCCACCCTTTGACATAAAACAGATTGCAAGCTTATCTTTGATGGGGCAGGGATGATTGTTTTTAAACAGGAATGGGAAGACAATTGTACAAAACAGCTAGCCTTAGTAACAGGGGCAGAACACCCTCTGCATGGCTCCAGCTTACAGAGTCTAATGGGAACAGATCCCACTATGATTACACCTCAGGCACAGGCCAAAGGCCTGCAGGCTCACGAGGTTATGACAACAACTCGTGCTGCCCGAGAAGCCATCCGTGCTGCCTCCAAAGTAGTAGCCAAAGCATCACCATGGTCTACTATAAAGCAGAGTGAGAGTGAGAACTTCACTCAGTTTGTGGACCATCTTCAGGCAGCATTAGACTCCTCTGCGTTGCCTTCAGAGGCAAAGGGTCCTGTACTGGCAGAATGCCGCTGCCAGCAATGCAACTCAGCCACCAAGGACATTTTAAGATCACTGCAACCTGGGTCAAATATAGCCACCATGATCAGACACGTTGCAAAAGAAGAACATCTAGCCCCTATTCAAGAAGCAGTCCACACTGCGATAACCAGTATGGCATGCTCTAAGTGTTGCCAGGCAGGGCACGTGGCAGTGAACTGCCCCCAGTCGGGACGCCCACCAGCAACTGTTCCACCACACCAGGGGAGATTTAGGGGACCATGCTGGCATGTGGAATGAAGGGGCACCTAGCTAAGGAATGCAGATCCAGGCCTCAGGGAAACGGGAGAGGGAGGGGGCAGCCGGGCCATACCCAGCCCCCTCCCACCTAGAACATAGAGCGGCTCAGCTACAGCAACCCCCAGTGGGGTACAGGGCCCCCATTGCCACCACCCCCTCAAGAAATGACCAACTTTGTCGCCCAGCCAATGGCTCAACCCAGCCCACCTGCACCTCAGGAATACCAAGTACAACTCCCTGGGGGCAAGGCCCCTGGGTGGCTTGGGCCATGAAAGCATGGGAACAAGACCCATGGGTGGCCTTCGCCGCGAAGGTGGGCAGGCACCCCCTGATCGTGTGGGCAGTGTGTCATCTCCACAACAGCTCCCAAGACTCGGCCATCTGCCTTCCCTTTTGGGTGGACACTGGGTCAGATGTCACTGTCATCCCAGACATACACCAGCCTCTGTCATGGAAGCTAGAAGAAGCCCTCATGGTGGGCGGAGTTGGAGGACTGTCCCAAGCCCGCAAAAGCACCCATCCAGTAGCAATAACCCTCTGCACCGAGAGAGGAGCAGGGAGAACTATCGCCCTCACTACGTATGTCATGTCGGATTGCCCACCCTTGCTGGGGAGGGATACACTAGCCCTGCTGGACATTAGGGTGACAAATTTATTCTAAGGGCCACTGCCACATACCCACCGTTACCCATCAAGTTGACGTGGAAATCAACTGATCCCGGGTGGGTCGGCCAGTGGCCCCTATCAACGCCTCGAATGACTGCCCTCATTGAGTTAGTTAGCCGTGAGTTACAGAAGAATAATATAGAACCCTCCACAAGCCCATGGAACACCCCAATTTTCGTAATACCTAAGCGGTCTGGTGAAGGCTTTCGTCTCCTGCACGACCTGCGGGAAGTGAACAAGAGAATCCAGCCTATGGGACCCGTACAAACTTCGCTGCCCATGAACTCGATGATACCGAGAGGACAACCCTGTGCAGTGCTCGACATCAAAGACTGCTTCTTTTCTATTCCCCTGCACGAAGATGACAAGGGGCAGTTTGCCTTTTCCATCGTCTTTCCGAACAGTCAGCGGCCCAGCCTATGCTTCCAGTGGAGAATGCTGCCCCAAGGAATGGTCGACTCCCCGACCATCTGCCAGATCACAGTGGACTGAGCCCTAGCACCTGTCCAGGAGAGTAATCCGACTGCGACCATTGTGCAGTACATGGACGACATCCTGATCGCTGCACCATCCACAAAACAAGTAGACCAGCTGATATCAACCATCTCCGAGACCTTAAAGACAAATGGCTTTGAGGTAACGAGTGCCAAAATAAAAAAGGGACCGTGTGTAACCTTCCTAGGAGTGGGAATTACAAGTTCCTACATAACTCCTCCCCAGATGAAGATCCACCGAGACATCAAGACGCTCCACGACGTACAACAGCTGGTAGGGTCCCTGCAGTGGCTCCGCAACATTGTCCTGATCCCACCCGAGGTCATGGACCCTCTACATGAACTCTTGAAAGGAAAGAATCCATGGGAGCAGACAACCCTAACACCGGAAGTGATAAGTTTGCTCAGCTTCATTGAACGCCAGATGTCAGAGAGCACACTCACCAGGTGGGATCCAAGCGTACCAGTCGATCTGTATGTCCACTTTACAAAAAAGGGGGGAGTGGGAGCCTTAGCCCAAGGACCCCCCGACAAGGCCCAGCCAATACTATGGGTGGTCTTGGGGAAACCATCACGTGCCTTTTCCCCGGGAGTCCAGTGTCTCAGCAGTCCTAATCATGAAAGGCAGGAAACTCGCCCTAAGACATCTAGGCATCGAACCTTCCAAGATATACCTGCCCTTCCTTAAACAGCTCTCCGCAGAGTCAACAACAATATCAGAGCATCTAGCCGTGGCCCTTGCAGGTTTTGGAGGAGAGACTCGCTATGCAGAAAAACCCCCTTGGACTCGGCTGCTCACGGTCATCGATATCGACCTCCCACCAAAGGTAATCGACCGACTGCGTGCAGGACCAACCATCTTCACGGACGCATCATCGCAGACCTCCACCGCAGCGGCAGCATGGCAGTCAGGAGAACAGTGGCAATGTATCAAGACAACCGACCCCACCCTTTTGGCCCAACAGCTTGAAGCAGCAGCCGTGGTGTTAGCGTGTGGATTGTTCCTAGAAGAACACCTTAACATTGTGACTGACTCCATATTTGTGGCCAAGCTCTGCCTAGCTATGTCCAGACCAGGTGTGTCAGTGTCCACAGCGGCAATGATGCTGGAGGAAGCACTCTACTCATGGAAAGGCACCGTATCTGTCATCCACGTCAACAGCCACAACCCGATCAAAGGATTCTATCAAATTGGCAACGACAAGGCTGACGCCGCTGCAAAAGGCGTATGGACACTGAAAGAAGCTCGTCAGTTGTACGAATCCCTTCACATCGGAGCTGAAGCGCTAGTGAAAAGGTGCGGGATTTCTACCGCGGACGCAAAGCACGTCGTTGCCACGTGCCATCACTGCCAGAAGTCACCACTGTGGTCAAGTGGCGTCAACCCCAGAGGCCTCAAAGCCTCAGAGATATGGCAAACAGACTTTACACAATGCCAGCTGTTGAAACCCCGAGCGTGGCTCGCAGTTACTGTAAATACGTACAGCGGCATGATTGTGGCCACACAGCATCTCAAGACCGACTCCAAAGCGACAATCCAACACTGGCTGGCAGCCATGGCATGGCTTGGAGTTCCAAAACAAATCAAAACAGACAACGGTCCAAATTTCATCTCAAAGACAGTCCAAGCATTCTTCTCGAAATGGAACATCACCTTGGTACACGGCATCCCCTACAACAGCACTGAACAAGTCATCGTGGAAAGAGCAAACCAGACCCTGAAAAATAAGCTGGAAGTACTAGCAAAGACGGAAGAATACACTAATGCCGTTCCCACGAGTGACCAGGCACGCATACCAGCAACTGCGCTGCTAATGTTAAACCAATTCCCTAGGGGGGATGAAACAAACAGTCCGGCCCAGAGACACTGGGCCACTCGAGCACTAGAGAAAGGCCCACGGGTTGTGATCAAAAATGAACTAGGGGGGTGGGAACAGGGCTGGAGATTGGTACTCACGGGGCGAGGGTACGCAGCTGTCAAAAAAGGACGGCAAAATCAGGTGGTGTCCGCTTAGGTCCATCAAGCCTGACCTCCATAGTGAGCAGGATGAGACTGATGAGAACTGTGAGTTTCTGTTTACAGGACATGCTAATAGGACGCCCTCGGGATGCGTACATTCCCCTTCCAGAGGACAGTGACAGACCACCAAGCCGCCAGACAGCGCCTGAGAGACCCCCAAGGGTGAGACCTGAGCAGCAAAAGTGCTTCTGTGTGATTTGGCTGCTGGGGCTCATTGCCAGGGGGCAAGCCAGCCCAGACCACTACCCCCATCAGCCCTTCAGGTGGGTCATGCAACATCTTACCGACGATAAGATGCTTGGAGACATCACCACACCAAACACCCCATCCTTCGTGCTTCGCGTTACCGACCTGTTTCCAGGACAACCAAAGGTAGACCCCTATTCCTCACACACCACACACATGTACCTATTCTACTGGTGCCCAGCTTCAAACCCAGGAAAAAGTTACTGTAACCACCCAGGGTGGGGATATTGTGGGCACTGGGGCTGCGAGACAATAGTTACGGACGCCAGGCCGTCAGGGCCTGGGTGGGACCTGCAAGAGCCCAACAAGTTCCTACAATTCACCTGGGCACCTGCAGGCTGCAAAACACCCGTCTTCCTTCAGGGAAGTTACTACCGAAGCCGCCATAAAACCCCTCAAATTCGGGGATGCACTCATTACAACATGACAGTTTTACAGCCGAATCATCCTAGCTGGGTCGTGGGCAAAGCATGGACAGTAGTCCTTCAGGGGTCAAAACAGTGGGTGAATGTGCAAATTACCAGGCTCCAACCGTCGGCACCCCGAGCCGTTGGACCCAACAAAGTGATTAAAAGCACACAGAAAGGCAGAAACATGACCTACCCCAAAGCCTTACCCACAAGGACACCGATATCCCAACCGGTGACGTGGAAGCCTTCGAGATAAGCCGCCCAGCCGGGTCAGATTCAGACCCAATCCTTCGCATGTTAGATGCTACCTTTCTGTCCCTGAACGAATCCAACCCTAACCTAACTGACTCCTGTTGGCTTTGTTACGATGTTAAACCCCCTTTTTACGAAGGAGTCACTTTAGACACCCCCTTTAGTTATTCCACAGCCAATGCCCCTCACCAGTGCAGGTGGGACACACCTACGAAAAGGAATTACCTTGAGTCAGGTCACAGGTCAGGGCAGATGCTTTGGAAATGCAACCCTAGCTAAGCGCAGAGGCGACGTCTGCACCAAAGTAGTCGAGCCCGACAGGAAGAATTATAAGTGGGTGATCCCATCTGCATCTGGGATGTGGGTTTGCCAGAGATCTGGAGTGAGTCCCTGTGTTTTCCTTGCCAAATTCAATGACTCTAACGACTTTGTGTCCAAGTTCTGATTGTCCCTAGGGTCCTGTACCACTCAGATGAAGAGGTGTATCACCTTTTTGAAGAATCCCAGCCGGCTCCACAAAAGAGAAATATTAACAGGTATAACTATAGCAATGCTACTCGGCCTAGGAGCAGCCGAACAGGCAAAAGGTGTCTCGACCCTAGCGACTCAACACCAAGGACTGTCCCAGCTGCAGATGACAATCGATGAGGACCTGCAGAGGATCGAGAAATCCATATCATTTCTGAAGAAGTCAGTCTCCTCACTTTCAGAGGTGGTCCTGCAGAACAGGCGAGGACTGGACCTCCTGCTCATGCAGCAAGGAGGCCTGTGTGCCACCCTGAAAGAGGAATGCTGCTTCTACACAGACCACATGGGAGTCGTGAGAGACTCCATGGCAGAGCTCCGAAACAGACTGGCTCAGAGACAGAGAGACAGGGAAGCCCAGCAGGGTTGGTTCGAATCCTGGTTCAATCGATCACCATGGCTAACCACCCTAATTTCTACCCTAGTAGGCCCACTGGCAATGCTGCTTTTAGCTGTTACCTTCGGATCGTGCCTGCTGAACAAGCTAGTCTCATTCGTTTGGAGCTGCCTAGAACGGACTGACATCCTGTTCGTAGGACAACAGCAGATGCTGTGAATTCAACAGGGAACGCTGCCGGTCACGAGAAGGCTTGCCTGGCAGAAACTTACTCAGGTTTCCCAAAACCCTTTTCCCTTGTTAAACCCCAACCTTTTACCTCATTTAGTGCCTATATATATATATATGTGACTACCTCATTCATTTGTGGAAGAGGGGGGGGAAATGTGACAGGCAGGGACAGGCGTTTCAGAAGATCCCGGGTTGTTCCGGAGAGTCACAGAACCCTCTCCCCCTCTTCCCCAGAGATAATGATCACCCTGGAATGTAGCCAGACCTGTACCCCCCCCCTAACATAGAAGATGCCAGTAACTTTCCACCCTTGTACTAACCCCAGGAACACAAACAAGCCCCTTTTCTGACGTAGAAGATCCCCTAAACTATAAAACCCCTAGAGATGAGTTAATAAAGGCCTTTTGAACTGTCCACCACGTTGGTGTCAGCGTCATCACTGGTCCGAGTGACCCAAGGAGGATTTGGGGTCACCGTACTGTTCACCGAACCAGGTCGCCCACCTTCCAAGAAGGCAACATGAGTGCCAAACTCACATGTTTTCCAAACACTGGAAAGGGCCTTCTGCTTTTCTTTTTATGGAAGAAAAACATCCCTCTTCTCCAGGTACAAAAGTCTGAAATTAGGACTCCACATTCATAATTTTGGATATCCAAGGGTTGCTTCAAGCAAACCTGCCAGGACAGACAGGTAAGGCTTGCCTTGGCCTCTGGTGGTTGCTGTTCATCAGCTCCTGAAATATGGGAGCTCTGTGGTTTCCTTCCTATGGAGACCAATGTGACATTTGGAAGCCTTGTGAAATGGAGGGGCCATTGTGGCACTGCAGAGCACCATGGAACCAAGGGACCATTGTGACACTGAGGGGCCTCATGGAACCAAGGACATCAGTGTGGCTCTGTTGGGCCGCATGGTCCCAAGGGGCCAGTGCAAAGCAGCAATGTGGGAGTTAGCCCAGCTGCAACTCAGAGTCGGACAGATTTTACCCCGGAAGAATTGGGCGTGAGTTTCAAGTCATAGGAATCCTTGGTTTAACTTAGGGTGAACCTGAGAGTTCTCCCATAAGCCTTTAGTGTTGTTATGCTAAATTGTCCAAGTTCTCCTCCCCTATTGGTTTATTGGTTACTTGTTTCTTCTATATGGTTATTGTTCTAGGTTTCTACCCCCAAGTGTTGTTGCTTCCCCTTTGTCTCAGGTCTTAGGATCCTACCCCTCGTACTGTGCTCGACTTCTCCATGATTATTGTTTTTCATCCTGTTATTAAAGTTCTTTTTGGGCAACTCCATCAAACCCACTCCTTTTCATTTTTGCCACCATCGCCCTGAAGTCAGGGAACCAGAGAGATTTATTGCCGCCACCCTCATTGTGACATTTGGTGCCCAGACAGGGACCATGACATTCAGGGCTCCTTGTGTCAGTCACATCAGCTGGGGTTAGCTCATGGATAGGCCAGTGCTCCCTGGGATTTTGGATTGTGCCGGGCCCGGTGGATTCATCGTTGCTTCAAGGGACCCTGGTCAGGATCGGCAGGGACAACAACGGTTTAACCTGTGTAGGATTGCAGGTGGGTTTGGGGAAACGCAAGACATTTATTGCCCATTTTGCCACTGTGTTTTTACAAAACACATCCACATCCCTTAACTGATTTGGGGTGTTCCAGTGGCTGTTCCACCTAAGGCAGAGAAAGAGAAGAATGGGCAGCCAGATGTCCAAAGTAGAAAGGTGTGTATATGGATGCTTTAAGTCAGTTCTCACTGATCATGACCAAATATCTTCAAAGAACAAATTATAATCAATTGTGAAGAGGATAATTAAAAATTTTCCAGATGCCCCTGAGCCTGACCCTCCTCCCTCCACCTTGGCTCCTCCACTTCCTGCTACCACAACCTTCTCTTCCGCCCTGAATGAACCTCCAGAATCCACCCCCACAACTGTGGGCCATGCCCCCACTTTCACTCATTCCTCCACCCTGGGCCATGCCTCCAGAAGGCCAATTTGGATGTCTGCCATCCTAGATCAAGGCACTTCCTCCCCAACACCTGACAAAATGGCAGTGCCCTTTGCTTCACCCTCCAGCAACAATATAACCCCCATGTCAAAGATACTAAGCCCAGCTGTCACACTATTTCTAATCCAAATATTTCTGCTCCAAGTTATTCTTCCTCCCCAAAAGACAGTTCAGACTCCTCAGAGCCACTTCACCCATCAATCCCAGAAGATCCCTGGGAAAGGAAGGAGACTTGCAAATAGTCTCCAAATTCCTCATTGCCCTGGTATGTTATGAAAGAAGGGGTCAGAATTCCACATATCAGCGATTTGGTTTACGGGGAAATCAAGAAGCTGTGTAGGGCAGATAAAGACCATGGAAAGGACTCACCGTATTTTAATGGCCTAATGAGGGCCATGTTCACAGTATGTCTTAACCCCATATGATTTAAAATATATTATGACCATGTTGATGTCACCTACAGAATATACCTGTGGGAAGGGGGATGGAAGCGTTTGCTAAATCAATTAATTGTAGACTATGCTAATAATGAGGAAAGAACAGAATTGACAATCAACAATCTAGCTGGAGAAGGACAACAGAGCCTGCCAGCTGATCAAGCAGCAGGTATCCCCAGAGAAGTATTGGATGATATCAAAGAGATGGCTTTGAAAGCTTTATTTTAGGTACCAGATGGTAGCACCCTCAATTTGGACAATGTCAACTTAAGACAAGAACATGGAGAGCCCTACATGAAATTTATTGATTACCTTGAGCAGGCAGTAGAGAAACAAGTCCAGGATAAAAAGACTCAAAATGGATTACTAAAATCATTGGGAGTAGCCAAAGCCAACCTGGAATGTAAGAAAGTGCTGTGTGCCCTTCCATTAGAGTCAGAATCCACACTCCTACAGATGATTGAGGCCTGTAATCACCTCAGAACAACAGAACACGTAGCAGCTGTTCTAGCCCAGACCATAGGGCAAGGAGTTGCAAAAGCCCTAGGGGCCGTGCAATTCCCGTTTAAGGGGCCCCAGCAACATCTACAGGGTCAAAAGGTATGTTTCCAGTGTGGTCAACAAGGACATTTTAGAAAAGATTGTCTCTAGAGGAGAAGGGGCTATCCAATCCCTAACGGAAATCAACATCAAATTAAGCAGAATTTCTCAGAAGATAACTACACCAAGCAGCCGTCAAAAAAAAAACTACCACCAGAGTGCAAGGCAGCCTCACAAATTTTCAAGCCAACGATGCCTACAACTGATGAAGGTCAAGTAGCTCAAACACCCATTATAGACCATGGAGCACTGAACTCCAGCACCTCATCTCCCAGTTGCCAAACACCACCAGGGGCAAAATTTGTCTTGTGTCTTGGTGGTGTGAAGTCGGTTGTTTTAACTGACTATTTTGCCCATGCAATATTGACAGGACAACTGGGACCTGAAGATTGGCCCTGTGAACTATTAATCTTAGGAAACTACAATCAAGGACTGAAGGATTTTTCGTATTGCCATCCATACTATCAGTGGCCTCACAAAAAGCAATTACTCCACAAACAGAATGCCAATGACACTTCACTAGGGATTTGGACCCAGGTGATAAATCACAATCAACCGAAAATCACCTGCACTCTGGAACTTAACAATGAAAAGATTGTTTTGACAGGACTTGTGGACATGGGAGCAGATGTGACAGGTATCTCACGTTCCAAGTGGGCTCCTAACTGGGCATTCACAGCTACTGCAGGAATATTGTCCGAGATTGGAGGTGACAGTGACAGTCTCCAAAGTGCAGAACTCATTAACATCAAAGAACCTGAAGACCAAATTGCCACAATGAGATCATTTGTGATAAAGGACCTTGGTGTATCCCAGCTAAGAACATCAAGCCCTACCTTCAGCCACTGAGTGTGGATTCTCCAAAGGAAGCCCCAAGTCCACCCCAAGACAAAACCCACCAGACAGTGACTCTAGCACCTGGACAAGACAATTCTTTTGAAGATGACACATAAGAAGCTTCTACTCACATTCCTCAGCCTGTTTGCAACCATGCTCCTCGCGAGTGGATGGGTAGCCCTCAAAAACACAAAGCACAAGGTATGGATAACTCTAGCAAAAGCCATGAAACAAGACACCCTGTGCCTGTCTGTCACCAGCCCTGACGACCCCTTCTCCACCTGCCCAGTGGGGTTGCCTACAGATGTCTGGCCAATAGCTGAGGATGCCATCTGCAGTATGCGAGGTGACAATCCTGATGGCAAATGGAAGTGCAACCCTGTCAGTGCTTGGGACTACTGGACCCAGAAGCTCCTGCATGCAGCACTTGAACTCATGGGGTACAAATTTTCAGCTCTGTAAAAATGGACTTTTGTGTAAGGTTTTATTACCGTCTGAGATGAGAAGAGGGTGAAAGACACAAAATTACAAGACAAAAAGAAACTATCAGGAGAGGTCTCCCCATACCATCCCGCTTAGAAAAACCAGACCTGATGGTGTAATTACACCTCTTCCTTAATTTCTTGGTCCAGCAGCTACCCACTCCAGTTACTGCAGTGTGTGTTTCTATTTGCAGGGATAGAACATGGCCTGATGTTCCTTCACACATTGAAGGCGGACCTTGTAGCTTGGGGAGGCTTACCTTGCTGGCAGCCAACACAAAAATGATTAATGGCCAGAGAAACAGAGCAATTAGATCTGCATACTACTTTGAAATGGATTTCTAAGATAATGTCATCTATCGGAGAAAAAACAAGAGAATAGCAGCCTCCATGTTACTACCTTGGATGGCTGCAGCTAAAGCTTTAGGACAATGAGACCATCTTGGGTGCCTGTTAAGGAAGCAAACCAATGCTACCTCCCTCACATTGAGTGGCCTGCTCTCAGACACAGAGACCATCAGACATGCCACCTTGCAGAACAGCCATAGAGTTTTTACTCTGGGCACATGGGCATGGCTGTGTAGACTCTGAGGGCATGTGTTGCATGAACCTCTCCAGCCACAGCGAGTCAATCCACAAGAGCATTCAGGTACTGAAGGAAGGGTTCAAGAAGCTTCAAGTGGAAAACAAAGACTGGTTCAATAAACTCTTCCAATCCAAGGGACTAAAGGGTTGGATGATGTCAAGCTAAAACAGGACTATTATTTCTCTTAGTGGTTGTTGATGTATTGTTAATGGTCCCATGTTTGTTTGGATGCTTTTAGAAAGACTTATAAAATCCTTTCAGTTCCATCTTTGTTGTAAAACAGAAAGGGGGAAGATCGCCAACACAGGATCTTCATGGACTCTTTGGAGGAGAGAATTGGAGGCCAGGATGGCACAAAAACCTCTCAGAGAATCAGTGTAGGAAGGAAAATCCTTAAAAGTACCTAAAAGTATTCTTAAAACCATAAAGTACCTTAAAAACCTTGAGTATCTCAAGGCATTAATGAGCTCCACTGAGTGTCAGTACAAAGCACTCAAGGGACTAATTAAAGCAGATAATTGGGGCTATGATTGCACAAACTTCTCACAGAGTCTTTATGAAAATGGAAACACCAAGTACCTTAAAATAACTGAAGTACCCTGAAGTATTAATGACCACACTGAGTGTTGTTACTGACAAAGCCTCTCCAGGGACTAATTACACCAGATAATTGGAAGCCATGATTGCACAAACCTCTCAGAGACTCCAAGGCAAAAGCCAAAGTCCTTTGAAAAACCTGCAGTCCCTGCAGGGAGCATTCAGGAGCCCCCAGGGCCATTGCTGAGCAAGGCTCCCCAGGGACTCCTTCCAGCAGATCCTTGAGGCCACTGGGATGTGGGCTAGGGGGGGATGCTGAGGGCAGGACAAGGGGCTGACAGTGCCCAGCCTGGCTGGGGCTGTGCCAGGAGGCCCCAGGGCCTCAGGACAAGGTGTCTCCTCCCAGCCCTTGGTGGCACAGACCCTGCTGTGGCCCAGGGCACCAAGACTTGGCTTCTCTTTGTCCCCACCTGTCATCACTGCCTGCAGTTCTCTGCTCTGCCTGGGGCCTGGGGACACTTTCTCAGTCGTGTCCCTCAATGGGACCCATTAAAAGTCCAAGAAAGTTTGGAGTTGGATTCTGCCTTGGAGTTCTGGAGAGGTTTCTTCAGCTCCCTCTCAGGGACTGATGTTCAGGGCCTGAGCACAAAGCCCCAGAGGCTCATTAAAGTCCTTGTGCTGTGTCTGTGCTGCTGAGCTGGGCTGGGCTCCTGGCACACAGGCAGCTCCTGGTAAGCAAGAAGAGCTTCAAAAGCACATTTCTCTTGATGAGCAGCTCTTCTGGCAGCCCAGCAGGGCTGGGGCACTGCCTGCAGCCAGCCCGGGCACAGCACAGAGGCACAGAGAGCTTCAATCAGTCAGGGCTGGGAAGGTGCTGAGAAGTGCCTGGGGCACAATCACTGCCAGCCCTTGGCACAGGAACCTCTGGCTGCAGGACAATGCAGCTGCAGCTCCTGGAGCCATCTCCTAAAGCTGGAACATCCCAATGCCTACAGAGCTTGTGAGTACAACTCTAAGTATTTCTGGGGCGGGGGAGGTGAAATGCTTAAGGAACTCTGACATGCTGAGGGGTTCTGATCAGTCATAGAATATTTTCAAGACAAGGTTTTTTAAAAAAAATTAGGAAATTTTCAAAGATTTTATAATAAGTTTCTTACTACTGGAGAATGGCAGGGAGAGGGGAAAAATATTAAATGTTGATTAATAATTATTAGTTATGAATTCTTACAAGTTTCTGAGGCATCGAAACGGTTACTTTTAGCGATCAATAGGCTCACAGGAGATCCCTAATGTTCTTTCAGCTATTCTGCCCATGAACAGCTCCAACATCACCTTTGCTGGAGCCATCAGGTTCAGTCTGAGCTGTCCTTTCTCTAAGCTGCAAACAGAACCTGTCCCCAGCCTGTGCCCTGCAAACAGGCAGGGTTCTGTTAGGCCAAGGAGAGTGCACAGAGATTTGGGGTCTGTGAGTGCTGGCAGGGAGAGGTCAGGCACAGGGAAACACCTGCAGGAGGGAAATCTCCAGGAAGCAGAGAGAAGATCAGGCAATGAGAGAAAACAAAACCCAGCAATGCTGTGGCAGGGAGAGTTGAGAGATGCCCACAGGATCCCCTGCAGTGCAGCCCCTCCCTCTGAACAAGCCCCCTCCCTCCTGTGCCCCAGCCAAGCCTCTGCCCTCAGGGCCGGGGCTCCAAGGCGTGCAGCCCCTCCTGTGCAGGCAGAGCTGCAGCAGAGCCGTGGGGCAGCTCTGCAGCCCCGGGCCCAGTTCCCTCTGCAGAGCACAGGGCTGGGAGCAGCTGCCCGGCCCTGGGGGCTCTGGCAGGGGGCACAGCTGGCTCAGGGTGACGCTGTCCCCAGTGCCCGGCTCTGGGCAATGCTGTCAGTGCAGCCAGGGAAGGAGCTGCATCTCCCTCATTTCAATGCCAGCATAAGGACACTTGGAAATGTCCCTGAGATTTCAGTCCAAGCTGGGAGTTTCAATCCAGGGTGCAAAACTGTCCTAGAGCATCTCTGGGTTATGAGATTGATGGGGAAAGGCAGAGGTGTTGTGACACTGAAAATGCTGCTGGCTTGGTGAAATGAGCAAAGTGAGTCCTTGGCTACAAATGTGGATCTGGGCTGGTGTGGATCCATCTGCTCTCAGCTGTACCTGGTGACATTTTAGGGGAAGCATGGGAAAGTGATCACCCTCCACCTGAAAAAGCTTAAAGCCCAAAGAATCTCTGAACAAGTCATAATGACAGACCATCTCCCCTCACTCTCTACTCAGCATCTTGCCCCAGGAAAATCACACTGTTTTCCCTGAGTGCAGCAGAAATGCTGAGAGTTTGTTATCCAAAACTACCAGCAGAGACATGGGGGGAGCTCAAAAAGAAAACCTCAGAACACTTGAACACAGCAGTATGTTAATTTGTAGTTAAAATAATCCAGCATGTTACAGAGGAGGGTGTGTAGGAAATGGCTTTGATTTTGCTTACAGTTATCTCCTCTAAATCTTCACTGTCCTTTCTCCATGAACAGGTCCCCATATCCAGCCCCAGCAAATGTCCAACAGCAGCTCCTTGAGGCACTTCCTCCTGCTGGCATTGGCAGACACGCGGCAGCTGCAGCTCCTGCACTTCTGCCTCTTGCTGGGCATCTCCCTGGCTGCCCTCCTGGGCAACGGCCTCATCATCAGCGCCGTAGCCTGCGGCCACCACCTGCACACACCCATGTTCTTCTTCCTGCTCAACCTGGCCCTCAGCGACCTGGGCTCCATCTGCACCACTGTCCCCAAAGCCATGCACAATTCCCTCTGGGACACCAGGAACATCTCTTATACAGGATGTGCTGCTCAGCTCTTTTTCTTTCTCTTCTTTATTGCAGCAGAGTTTTACCTGCTGACCATCATGAGCTATGACCGCTACGTGTCCATCTGCAAACCCCTGCACTACGGGACCCTCCTGGGCAGCAGAGCTTGTGCCCACATGGCAGCAGCTTCCTGGGCGAGTGCCTTTCTCACTGCTCTCATGCACACAGCCAATACATTTTCCCTGCCCCTGTGCCACGGCAATGCCCTGGGCCAGTTCTTTTGTGAAATCCCGCAGATCCTCAAGCTCTCCTGCTCACACCTCAGGGAACTGGCGCTACTTGCTGCTACTGTCTGTTTAGATTGTGGCTGTTTTGTGTTCATTGTTTTCTCCTATGTGCAGATCTTCAGGGCTGTGCTGAGGATCCCCTCTGAGCAGGGACGGAACAAAGCCTTTTCCACCTGCCTCCCTCACCTGGCTGTGGTCTCTCTGTTCCTCAGCACTGGCACATTTGCCTACTTGAAGTCCCCCTCAATCTCCTCCCCATCCCTGGATCTGGCCCTGTCAGTTCTGTACTCAGTGGTGCCTCCAGCCCTGAACCCTCTCATCTACAGCCTGAGGAACCAGGAGCTCAAGGCTGCAGCATGGAGACTGATGACTGGATGGTTTCGGAAACATTAAACTTCCGGACAATTTCTGCAAATCACTTCTAATAAAATCATCTGTGAAACTTCTTGTTGGTTTCAAGTTGGTGGTCCTTTTTCTATGTTTTCCTTTTTCAAGATTGTCCACAAATGAATGTTATTGTTTCTGCTTTTTCTCATTTAGTTTCTCTCCACGTTCCCTGTGGTCACAGACTGCGTCAATGAGGGACTGCACTCTTTGTGGCTATAAATGAACTAAAGGATCTCCTAGCAGAGTTTTCTGCAGAGATGCCCTTTTGTTGCCTTCTCTAGAGCTGCAGCAGCAATGTCTGTGTGCAGAGCTGGGGGCAGATCAGTGCTGGCCCAGCAGCTGTGCCCAGCAGTAGCAGCAGCACTTGGTGTTGCCAGTGCTGCTGCCGTGGCCCTGCCCCGCTGCCCTGGTGGCCCTGGTGTTGCTGCAGGGCCTGAGTGCTCTCGGGGCCAGGGCACAGCCCTGGGGGTGGCAGTGCCGGGGCTGCAGCAGGGACAGGCCATGGGCACTGCTGGGGCAGCGCTGACGCCTCAGGCCAGGCCCTGGGGGCTCCAGGCTCCTTGCCCAGGCTCCCTCAAGAACACGGCCAGGCCAATGCTCAGCACAGAAAAGCCCCGTGAGCAGCCCCAGGCTGGCCATGGGCAGGCTGGGGGCAAACAGCATGGCTGGGGCTCTGCAAGGGCCCTGGGCCACACGGGAAGGAGCAGCAGAGCAGGGGCTGATCCATCCCCAGTGCGCTGCACAGCCCAGGGCAGCGTCCCAGAGCGTCCTGATGGAGCTGCCAACAACATCCCCCCTCTGCAGCCCTGGCCTCTGCCCCAGCTCACACAAGTGCCCCATCCTTGCAGGCACAGACACGGCAGCACTGGCTCAGCAGCCCCTGTTTGCATTGCACACAGCAGGCGGGAGCACCCCCATGCTGTTGGTGTGGGGACATGAACCTGAGGGAGCACAAATGCCATCAGCCCCTGGGGCCAGCAAGGGCTGGGGGACACCAGGGAAAGCACTCATCTTTGTCCTGGCCACTGCAGTCAGCCAGAAAGTTTGTTCCCATCAGCTGGGAGTTTCCTGTGCCACTGCAGACGCTGTTGCTCAGAGCCAGGGCTGCCTGGCAGCCACCCCCAAACTTCCCTGAGCATGTCCTTGGCTTCACCTTTCCTTTCTTTACTCTTCTCTGGTACAAATGCAGACCCCTGTTCCCTTCCCTGCAAACAGCCCATCCCTGTTTGCCCTTTCCTCTCTGGCCCCACTCCCCATTGCAGTTCCTGACTTGGCACCATGGGAATGTCCCTTGGGCAGCAGGATCATCCTACAAGTGCTGCAGGAATTGTCTGCAGGCTCCTGCAGTGCCTGCTGCTGCTCCCTTGCCAGAGGCACCCCAGGCCAGGGGGGCACATCTGGGCTGCTGTGTCTGCCTCTGGGGCTCCCTGTTCTGGGCAGTGAGGAGGAGCTGCAGAGGCTCTGCAGGACTGACAGGATGGGCTTTGGGGCTGGCAGGAGAAGCTGAGGGACCTGGGCTGCTGGAGCTGCTGAAGAGGACGCCCAGGGCTCATTGTGAAACTGCTCCAAGGGTGGTTTCAGAGAATCACAGGATCAGCAAGGCTGGGAAAGACCTTGGAGATCATCAAGTCCAACCTGTGTTCTCATACCTCCTTGTCTCCCTTGAGCCTCCTCTTCTCCAGGATAAACAACCCCAGCTCCCTCAGCTGCTCCTCACAGGACTTTTGCTCCAGACCCCTCCCCAGCCTTGTTGCCCTTCTCTGGACACGCTCCAGCCCCTCCACGTCCTTCATAAATTGGGGAGCCCAGAACTGGACACAGCACTCGAGGTGCTGCCCAATCAGTGCTGAGCACAGGGGAAGAATCTTTGTCTTTCTCCTGCTGGCCACACCATTCCTGATCCAGGCCAAGGGCCATTGGCCTTCTTGGCCACCTGGGCACACTGCTGCCTCATGTCCAGCCTGCTGTCCATCAGTCCCTGCAGGTCCCTTTCTGCCTGGCTGCTCTCCAGCCACTCTGTCCCCAGCCTGTATTGCTGCAGGGCTTGTTGTGGCCAAAGTGCAGGACCCAGTATTTAGACTTGTTCAACCTCACCTTTTTGGATTTGGGCCCTGGATCCAGCCTGTTCCATGAGGCCCCAGAGTGTCCCAATGGTTTCCACAATTCCATGAACCTTCCTAGTGTCACAATGTCCGTTTGGTTCCATGGGACCCCTTGGTGGCACAAAGTCCCTTGAATCTTTGGGCCCTGCAGTGTCACAATTGCACCATGGTCCCCCAAGGCCTGCAGTGTCACAATGGATCCTTGGTTCCATGAGGTCTGGGAGGGCAGCAATGCTCTCCTTGGTTCCACACGGTCACAATGGCCTCTTGGTCCCAAGGGCTAGCACAGTGTCACACATGTTTCCTTCATTCCAAGACCCCTGAGAAGCGGCACTGGCCCCTTGGTTCCATGGGGCCCTGCAGTGTCACCATGGCCCCATCATGACACCAGGTCCTGCTCTGTCACAATGCTCTGCATGGTTCCACAAGGCCCTGCAGGGTCACAGTGGCCTCTTGGTTCCAGGAGGCCTCAGAGTGCCACAATGAATTCCTTGGTGCTGCAGTGTCACAATGGAGCCCTGGTGACCTAAGATCCTGCAGTGTCACCAGGGACCCTTGGTTCCATGGAGCACCACAGTGTCGCAATTGTTCCCTCAGTTCCCATAGTCCTTGCAGTGGAGCAATGGCCCCTTGATCCCATTGTCCCCAGGCTCTCACAACGGCTCTATGTCTGGTTCCAGAGAATCACAGAATGAGCAAGGCTGGCCATTGAATTCCAGCACACACCTCAGCTCTCTGATGATCCCGGCACCATGCTGGGCCCTGTTTCATACTGGAGCAGAGCAGATGTTGATGGGTAAGGAGCCCTGTGGGGCTGTCAGGGACCTGCAGCTTGCAAGGTGCTCTGCTCTCCCTCAGGTGCTCTCAGAGAGATCCAGTCCCAGCTGGGCACCTCAGGGCACAAGTGGCACTGCCTGTTCATGGGCACACAGCTGATGTCTGCCTGGAAAGGGGCACAGGTGTTAATACCTTTTAGTTTCATATTATACAAGCAAATCTTTATTATCTGGGTCACTTTATCATCTGAGCACTTTAAAGAAATGGCACTGTATTCCAACAAGGAGCAAGCATTTCCAGAAACTACTGGATTCTTCTGCTGATGGCAGGGGAAGACATACTGACCTTCCCCTCTACCATTGCCACCAATATTCATTCTAATATTTCATTACTCTATTCCTTCAGGTGTTTCCAGCTCTCCTGTTAAAATGGACATGTCTAAGGACATCTCTTCATTTAGAGCAGCTGGATCTATGTCCTTCCCCTTACTCCCATATTTCCTCCTGCGGCTTTTCTCTGGTCATTCCAATGCATTTCCCTTGACTGGCTTCATACTTTGAGCTTCAGGGAGTTGCCCAATCTTTCAGAAGTTTAAATTACTCCTTAGACAGTATCTTTGTTGTAGTTTTATCATTTTTATCACCTCTTCCTATGCCTTTGTCTAAAATCCTTCCTGTATGGTGATCCCTTGTGGATGGTGGACATGTCAAATGTCGCTGGGATATGACAAGGGGCTGTGGGAAGTGTTTTGATATTTCTTAAGTTTTATCATGTTCACATTTTTTATGTTGGCCATGAAAAGAAACCAAAGTGTGCCTCTGAGTCTCACCAGTTCCTGATCCCCCAAAGGACACAAACCTGATGAGTTGTGGTTCCCACTCCAGTGGCTGCACTTGGACCTCCCTCCATAGCCAGAGCAGAGCTCCCTTGTCCCAGGAAGTCCCTGGCAATGAAGGGGTGAAGGAAACAGGACAGGCTGCAGGGATCAGGGGCAGAGCCAGGGAGACGAATGACTTTTGCATTTGATGGAGCTGTGCCTTCCTTTGGCTTTGTTGGCTGACAAGAAATGAACATCCCTCTGTGTCTCGGGCAGCTCCAAGGAAAGCAGGTGGGAGTTGGAGCCAAAGAACTGAAAGCTGCAGGTGCAGCCTGGGCTGGAGGGAGCTCAGATTTGCACAAGGCTGCTCTGAGTGCCAGGGCTTGGATGGAGGAAATGGTGGGGTGAGGGTAGGGACAGAGTGTGATTGATTGTCACCCATGAAGGGTCTTGATTTTCATATCTATTCCCACTGCATGAGGAGGTACTTGGATTCAGTATCAGTGACTGCATATATAAAAAATTAAAAGGAAAACAAAACTAAACAGGACCTAAAAAAATCTTTCCTGGCTGTCTTTTTTAATATCATGTATTCCCTTTGAATACACTACTGAGATCTACTTAACCACAAAAGATGTGGAAACTGAAATCAAATTATTCCCAGAGGCTTGGCTTGTTGAGCTGTTTTGAATGTGAATGAGCCCTGGGGCACTGAATTCCTGCACTCAAGAGCTGAAGGCTGAACAAGCCTCTGCAGCAGGAAAATTCAGCAGCAGCCTCCAAGGTGCTGAGGATGTCAGCAGCCCCCAGTGAGGCCATCCCTGCCCAGAGAGCGTGGGGGAATGGGCAGACAAGGAGAGCGTCCCTGGGGCTGGGGCAGCACAACTCAGAGGCACCAGCGGCTCCAGCTGGGCAATGGAGTGTGGGATGTGGCTGGGAAAGCCCTGCCTGGGCTGGGCCAAGCAGGACACACAAGCCCTGACCCCCATCCCCCAAACAACTCTCTCTGTGAGACATTTAAACGGGATTATAATTATTTTTGTCTTCTGATTTGGACTTCCTGGAGAAGTACCAACAAGAGATCCTCAAGAGGTCAAAACAACAAAACAGCCTTTACTTGCAACTTTAGAAAATTAGAGAAGCTTGGCAAATGGTTTAAAATAACATACAATCAGTCAAATACACATTTTGCATTAACTTGGCCCGTTCAATTTCACAAACACTTAGTTTGTTCAATTTTAAGTTAATCAAAATTTGCAAGAGGAGGGAATTAGAAGAAGACACAGAAAGAGAGAAAGAAAAAAAGGATTCAGAGAAGCACACAGAATGCTACCAACTCCTGGATTCCAGAGATCTACAGGATTCCAAGAGGAGGTAGGGTCCAGATGTGTGCTTGCCTTGTGGTCAGCCTTCAATACCCCTTGGTCTTCCTGGGCCCTTCCCCCAGGTGGGACTTGGGCTCATTTGGTCCCTCAGGAGCTGGGCTGGGGCTGCAGAGGTGGCTGTGGAGCATTGCCTGTGCTGTGCCAGGGACTGGCAGCCACTGCTGGGCTGGGATAGAGGCTCTGGGGGGATTGGGGTTCCAGGGCAGGGCAGGGCTGGGGTTCCAGGACAGGGCAGGGCTGGACCTGCCCCTTCCTTCCCCACACACAAAATGTTTCCAGCCAACAATCTCCTCCAGTCTGTCACAATAGGGAATGTTGGAGATGAAATCCCAACTCTGGCCATGGGCACCTGGACAAGAAGGGCAGCTCTTTTCCATAGGAAGGAAAGCACGGAGCCCCAGTGTTTGGAAGGCAGGTGAGAGCTTCACTAGTCCAAGGCCAGCCAGACTTGTCAGTAATGGCAGATTTTTTCTGGGAACTGTCTTTGGGTTTAAGGAATTTTGGAGGTGGAACAACAATCTCAACCTGGAGAAGCAGGACAGTTCTTTTCCATAGGAAGGAGAGCATGGAGCCTTCTGCAGGGTTTTAGGGATGCGTGAGAGGTGATGCTTGTGAAACCATTTCCAGCCAGACGTGTCTTGGCAATATTCCTACTGGAACTATCCTTGGATATAAGGAAGTTTGGAGGTGAAATCCCAATTCTGGCCATGGGTGCCTGGAGGAGAAGGACAGTTCTTTTCCATTGGGAAGGAAAGCACAGAGCCCCAGTATTTCAACAGAAGATGAGAAGTGCCCCTCAACACACAATGGTCAGTTGGACCAGTCAGGCAGTCCATGGGAGGCCAAACCTGCCAGACATGCTCTCTGTCCCCTTGGTTTTGTGGGGCCCCACAGTGTCACAATGGCCCGCTGAATACAAGAATACTTGCACTGTGACACTGGTCCCCAGGTTTGATAGGGTCCCACAATGTCACAGTGGCCCCTAGGTTTCATAAGGCCCTAAAGTATCACAATGGTTCCCACAATTCCACAAGGCCCTGCAGTGTCACAATGGTCCCAATGATTCCATGAGGCCTTGCAGTGTCACAATGGTCTCCATGGTTCCACAGGCCCCACAATGTCACAGGACTCCTCCGTTCCATTAGCCCTGCAATGTCATAATGGATCTTTGGACCCTTGGGGTTTGCAGTGTCCCAATGGTGTCCTTTGGCTCCACAGTGTCACAATGGACCATTGATGACACGAGGTCCCTCTGTGTCACCCAGGAGTTTTGGTTCCATGCAGCCCTGCAGTGTCATAATGGTCTCCTTTGGTTGCCCAGTGTCACAATGGACCACTGATGACACGAGGCCCTGCAGTGTCACAGTGGCCCCTAGGTTCTATGCAGCCCTGCAGTGTCACAAAGGCCTCTTGGTTTCATGAGGTCCCACAATGTCACAATGGTCCTCTTGGTTCTCTGGAGACCCCCAGGGTCACAATGATCTCACTGATTCTATGAAGCCTCAGAGTGTCACAATGCTTTGCTTATTCCATGGGCCTTCATAGCATCACAATGGTCTCCATGATCCCATGGGTCCCCTCAGTGTCACAATGGTTTCCATGATTCCATGGTGCCCCACAGTGTCAAAAAGGCCTCTTGGTTCCATGAGGCTGTGAAGTGTCCTAATGGTCTCCATGGTTCCATGAGGCCTTGCAATGTCGCAATAAACCTTTGGCTCCATGGGGTCTTACAGTGTCACAATGTCCTCTTGTTTCCATGACACCCCAAAGTGTCATAATGGTCTCCCCAGTTCCATGAGACCCCGCGGTGTCACAATGGACCCTTGGTTTGACGGGGTCTCTCAGTGTCACAATGATCCCTTGGTCTCACAAGGCCCCACAATGTCACAATGGTCCCTTGGTCTCACAGGGCCCCACAGTGTCACAATGGTCCCTTGGTTCCCTGGGCCCTGTGCTGCTGCATTCCCCCCTCCCCTTCTCAGCCCGCCCTGCCAGCTGAGAAATGCTCCTTGGGGCTCGGCCTTGGCCAACAGCCCCTGGGCTCAGCTCCTCTGCAGCTCATCACAAACACTGTCTGCTCCAGCCACTGCTGCTGCCCAACCAGCTCCTGCTTTCTGCAGGAGCAGCCCTGGGAACTGCTTTTGTTCCCTCCGTGGCACAACATCCCTGTTCTCACACTGCCAAAGAAAGCTGTTGGTGCCAAGTGCGGCCAGGATGAACCATGGCTGGGACTGCAGCCCCTCTCTTGGGGCCCTGCACACAGCGCTCCAAAAGGAGCCCTTGGAGCTCTCCTGGGCCAGCCACTCCCTCTGAGTGGGGCCTCTCCCAGCCGGGAACTCTCCCGTTTGCTGCACTCGGGGATCCCCAACAACGACGCAGCCTGGGCCGATCCCCCCACTCCTCCAGGCTCAACCCTTCACCCGCTGGGGAGATGCCAAAGAATCCCCAGGGAGCATTCCCTGCCCTCAGGGGAATTTCTCACAGCTGCCTTGCACTGACTCTGTGTGTCTGTGTGCACACAGGAGTGCCTGTGCTGGGGAAATGTGGCAGAAATGCTGCTCTCTGAGGGATTTGAGTGCCTTGGACAGCTGAGTCAGTCAGATATCCAGATATCAGTGAGAAAGGTTAAGTCACGAGGTCTAAACTATGTTAAATGCTGTTGAGAGTTGTTCTTTTGCTAAGATGTTAAGTTTAAGTTATTAGCTAAGTTAAGGATTGTTAAGTGTTATTCCTCTGCTAAATTGAAAAGTCATAGGTTTTAATTTAGGTTAAATATAGTTAAGTGCTGTTCTTTTCCTAAATTGTGACGTTTAGGTATCAGTTAAAGTTAAGGTATAAGTTAAGTCCTGTTAAGTTTGAGCTCTGTAAGGTTTTGGGCCATATTCCATTTCTCCTTGTCCTTACTGTCCTGTGGTCACACACACACACAGAGGGACAGTTCTCAGTTCATATCTGGTTTGGTTGCCTGGATTTCGTTTGGTTTTGTTGTTGCTTTGTTTCTTTGGTGTGCCTGAAGTTTCCAACCAGGAGCAGAGTGACTCTTGCCAAGGAACTTTGTGCTGCTGTCCCTTCATATTCAATCTGGTTTTTGCTGATCCCTTGCTGGGGATTTTTTCAGCGCTCTCAAGCCCTCGTTGGTAACAGGGTGAAGGAGCCCTGGCCCAGGCTCTGGCCCTGGGGGACACGGGGACGCTGCCGGGGGGTCCCTGTCCCCCTGTGCCACCCCAGGGCCCCGGCCCCCTGTCCCCGTGTCAGGCTCTGGGGTCGATCTCGTGGAACATCCTCTGGGGGAGGCTGCGGGGCCGGGGGCGGGGGGACCCGGGGGGACAGGGGACCCCGCTGTGCACGAGCAGGGTTGGACTGCTCTGGGGGGAGCTGTGAGGGGGGCTGGGGCAGAGTGACCTCCCCAGTGACCTCACACAGCCTCCTGTGATGTCACAGAGCCACCTGTGATGTCACACAGCCTCTGTGACGTCACACAGTGTCTTGTGATGTCACACAGCTCCTGCTGTGTCACACAGCAAACTGGCATGTCACAGCCCTCTCTTGGATGTCACACAGCACCCTTCTGATGTCACAGAGTCAATGTTGTGATGTCCCCCTGTGATACCATACAACTGCACTGTGATGTCACTGAAGATTGTGTGATGTTACAAAATCAACCAGTGATGTCACAGTCTGCTCTAGGACGTTACACAGCCACCCAGTGATGTCACAATTGTCTGTCTGATGTCACAGAGCCACCCTCTATGATGGCAGGATCTGTTTGATGGTCTCACACCCTACTCTATGATGTCACTGTGGCAGGGACAGGCGTTTCGGAAGATTACGGGATGTTACGGAAGGCTGCAAGAACCCTCTCCTCCCTCCTCCCTGAGATAAAGATCACCCTCGGAATGTAACCAGGCATGCAACCCCCCTAACATAGGAGATACCAGTACCACCCTGTACTAACCCCCAGCCCCTTTTGACGTAAGAAACCCCCCGAACTATAAAACCCCTAAGACAAAGATAATAAAGCCTATTTGACCGTCCACCATATTGGTGAAAACGTAGTCTTTAGCCCGAGTGACCCAAAAATAATTTGGGGTCACCGTGCTGTGTTCTGAACCAGGTCGCCCTTGCCTTCAAAATCAGAAGGCAACAGTCACAGACAGCTGTGTGATGCCACAACCCCCTCAATGATGTCACAAATCCCTCTCTGTGATGTCATACTGCCACTCTTTAATGGTACAGCACACACTTTGACCTCACAGCCCGCTCTATGATGTCATCCAGCTATGCCATGATGTCACAGTCTGCTTTGTGATGTCACAGAATCCCTTCTTTGATGCTGTAGCTGCTCAGTGGCCTCACACAACAAACTCTGAGATGTCAAAGCTCAACCTGTTACCTCACACAACCCACTCTTTGCTGGCCCGGGCCTCTTGGGAGCCACCTCTCATCTGCTTTCAAAACACTGGAGGCCTGTGCTTTTCTTCCCATGGAAAAACCATCTTTAAAGTCCAGGCATCCATGTCCAAAATTGAGAATCAACCTTTGAAATTCCTTATATCCAAGGATATCTCCCAGACAAAAGCTGCCAAGCCTGTCCAGGTTCTCTTGGTTTCCTTAGGGTCAGTTCTCATCTGCCTTTGAAACACTGGGGCTCTGCCCTTTCCTTCCTACGGTGAACTGTCATTCCAGTCCAGGAACCCATGGCTGAAATGGAATTCCACCCCCAAAACTCCCCATATATCCAAGGATTGCTTTCAGACAAAAGCTGCAAGGACAGACAGGTCTGTCTGGCCTTGGCCTCTGGTGACTGCTTCTCATCTGCCTTCAAACCCTGGGGTTCTGTGGTTTCCTTCCTATGGAAAAGAACTGTCCCTCTTGTCCAGGTGCTCTTGACCTCAAGCACTTGACCACTCTATGGGGACACAGGAGCTCTGTGCTCAGTGGGTTGGAGACTGAGGAAAGCAGAGGAGAGCCCTGGAATTGAAGGGTGGTTTCAGATGGGGGATCCTTTTGACATAGTAGAGAAGAGCCAGAAAGAAAAAGAATTAATGCCAAGTGGTGCTAGAAAGGCCCAGACTGCACATGAGGGCAAAGGAATTTCCTTGCCAGGGCAGGGCTGTGGTGCAGCACATCCCCCAGAAGGAGCCTGGAGCAGCCCAAGGCTCTGTGTGGGCAGGCAGAGGCAGGCAGGAGGCAGAGCTGTCAGCAAAGGAAGGAACCAGCCAGGTGGGGCAGCCGGGGGATGCCGACAGCCTGCAGGGACAGAGGTGCAGGTTTGCTCAGCACCAGAGACACCTGTCCCTTGCTTGTCCCCACCTGCCATCACTGACACCAGTGTTGTGCTCTGTCTGGAACCTGGGGACACTTTCTCAGTCCTGACCTTCATCGGGACCCATTAACTCTTCAAGAAAACTTCTATGGTTCAATCTGACTTTGAGTTCTTGAGAAGTTCTATGAGCACATTCTGAGGGACTGAGTCTGATGCAAAGAGCACCAAAGCCCCAGAGGGTCATTCAAGTCCTTGTGCTGTGTCTGTGCTGCTGAGCTGGGCCGGGCTCCTGGCCCAGAGGCAGCTCCTGGCAAGGGCAGCGCTGCAGAGAGACAGCTCTGGCCAGGAGCAGCTCCTGTGCACAGCCCAGCAGGGCTGGGCCACTGCCAGGGCCCCTCAGGGACACCAGCAGGGCACAGACAGAGCTCACAGGGGCTCAGCACTGTCAGGGGCTGTGGCATGTCCCAGAGGGGACTGTGTCACAGCAGCACCTCTGTGGCTGTGTCATAGAGGCACAGAGGAGCTGTGATGTCAGCAAGGGGCTGTGTGACAGCCCAGAGTGGGCTGTGTGAGGTCACAGATTGGGCTGTGACATCACAGAGTTTGTTGTGTGAGGCCATTGAGCAGCTTTAGCATCATAGAGGGGATTCTGTGACATCATAGAGCAGGCAGTGAGATCATGGCATGTGGGATATCAGAGAGTGGGTTTTGATGTCAATGTGTGTGCTGTGAGATAACAGACTGGAAGTATGACATCACAGAAAGGGTTTTGTGACATCAGAGAGTGGCTTGTGACATCACAGAGTAGGGTGTGAGGCCAGAGACCAAATCCTGCCATCATAGAGGGTGGCTCTTTGACATCAGAGTGGGATGTGACATCAGTGGGTGGCTGTGTAACATCATATAGCAGACTGTGAAACCACAGAAGAGACAGTGACATCACATGGTGACTTTTTGACATCACAGAGTCTTCTGTGACATCAAAAGACTGCTGCATGACATTCCGGGGTGACATCCCAGAGTTAGCTGTGACATCACAAGGGTGCTGTGTGGTGTCCCAGAGTGGGCTGTGACATCACAGGTGGCTGTATGACATCGCGAAAGAGCTCTGTGTCATCATAGAGGGCTGTGTGACATCACAGGAGCTGTGTGAGGATACAGAGAATGGCTCTGTGACATCACAGGATGCTGTGTGACATCCCAGGGGCTGTGTGACATCACAGGGGCAGTGTGAAATCACAGGGGCTGTGTGAGGTCACTGGGGAGGTCACTCTGCCCCGGCCCCTCTCACAGCTCCCCCCAGAGCAGTCCAACCCTGCTCGTGCACAGCGGGGTCCCCTGTCCCCCCGGGTCCCCCCGCCCCCGGCCCCGCAGCCTCCCCCAGAGGATGTTCCACGAGATCGACCCCAGAGCCTGACACGGGGACGGGGGCCGGGGCCCTGCGGGTGGCACAGGGGCACAGGGACCCCCCGGCAGCGTCCCCGTGTCCCCCAGGGCCAGAGCCTGGGCCAGGGCTCCTTCACCCTGTTACCAATGAGGCCTTGAGAGCACTGAAAAAATCCCCAGCAAGGGATCAGCACAAACCAGATTGAATATTAAGGGACAGCGGCGCAAAGTTGCTTGGCAAGAGTCACTCTGCTCCTGACTGGACACTTCAGGCACAGCAAGGAAACAATGCAACAACAAAACCAAACAAAAACAGCTCCCAGGGCTGCTCCTGCAGAAAGCAGGAGCTGGTTGGGCAGCAGCAGTGGCTGGAGCAGACAGTGTTTGTGATGAGCTGCAGAGGAGCTGAGCCCAGGGGCTGTTGGTCAAGGCCAAGCCCCAAGGAACATTTCTCAGCTGACAGGGCGGGCTGAGAAGGGGAGGGGGGAATGCAGCAGCACAGGGCCCATGGAACCAAGGGAGCATTGTGACACTGTGGGGCCCTGTGAGACCAAGGGACCATTGTGACACTGTGAGGCCTCATGGAATCATGGAGAGCACTGTGATATTGCTGGGCCTCATGGAACCAGGGGAGCCTTACTGATGATGTATGGCTCCATGGAATGTAGGATCATTGTCACACTGAGAGGCCCCATCAAACCAAGGGCACATTGTGACATTGCCGGGCATCATGGAGCCCTGGAGACCCTTGTGACACATTGAGCTGTCATGGGACCAAGGGACCATGGTGACACTCTGGGGCCTCGTGAGACCAAGGGGCCTTTGTGACACTGTGGGGACTCATGGAATCATGGAGAGCACTGTGACATTGCAGGGCCTCATGGAACTGTGGAGACCATTGTGAAACTTTGGAGTGTCATGGAACCAAGGGACCATTGTGACACTGTGAGCCCCCATGGATCAAAAGGTCAAGTGTAACATTGCAAGGTCTCATGGAATCATGGAGAGACCACTAAGATACTTCACAACATCATGGAACCAAGGAGACCATTGTGAAACTGTGAGGCCTCATGGAACCAATGAGAATATTGTTACCCTGGAGGTCCCCACAGAACCAGAAGGAATATTTTGATCATGTGGGGCCTTATGAAACCAAGAGCCCTTTGTGACACTGCAGGGCTGCCTGGAACCAAAGGTCCATTGTGATATTGCAGGGCCTCGTGTCATCATTGGTCCATTCTGACACTGGGGAACCAAAGGAGACCATTGTGACACCACAAACCCCCAGGGTCCAAAGGTCCATTGTGACATTGCAGGGTTCATGGAATAGAGGAGTCACGTGACATTGTGGGGCCTGGGGCATCACAGAGACCATTGTGACACTGCAAGACCTCATGGAACCAAGACACCCTTGTGACACTTCAGGGCCCCATAAAACCAAGGGAACACAGAACAGGTCTGGCCAGCTTGGCCTCCTGGGGGCCACCTGACTGGTCCAGCTGACCTTGGCATGTTGAGGGTCTCTTCTCATCTGCTGCTAAACTCTGGGGCTCCATGCTTTCCTTCTTATGGAACTCTCCTTCTCCTCCAAGAATCCATGGCCAAAATTTGGATTTCACTGCCCGCGTTCCCTCTATCCAGAGATTGTTCCCGTAGGAATATTGCCAGGACAAGACTGGCTGGCAGTGGTTTCAGAAGGCTCACCTCCCATCTGTTCCCAAAACAGTGGGGAAGGCTCCATTCTCTTCTTCCTATGGGAAAGAACTCTCCTGCTTCTCCAGGTGACCATGACCGAGACTGGGGTTCCACCTCCAAAATTCCATCAATCCAAAGACTGCTCCCAGACAAAATCTGCTATTACTGACACATCTGGCTGGACTTGGCCTAGTGAGGCTCTCCAAACACTGGGAGTCTCTGCTTTCCTTCCTCTGCAAAAGAACTGTCCTTCTCAACCAGGTGCCCATGGCCAGAATTGAGGTTCCAACATTGCCTGTTGTGATAGACTGGAAGAGATTGTTGGCTCAAAACATTTTTGGTGGGAGGAGGCAAGGGGCAGGTTCAGCCTTGCCCTGCCCTGGAACCCCAGCCCTGCCCTGCCCTGCCCCAATCCCCCAGAGCCTCTATCCCAGCCCAGCAGTGGCTGCCAGTCCCTGGCACAGCACAGGCAATGCTCCACAGCCACCTCTGCAGCCCCCAGCCCAGCTCCTGAGGGACCAAATGAGCCCAAGCCCCACCTGGGGGAAGGGCCCAGGAGCACCACAGGGTATTTGAGGCTGACCACAAGGCAAGCACACATCTTGACCCTGGATCCACTTGGAATTTCCATCTGAGCACCGCTGGAATCCAGGAGTTGATAGTTGCATGTGTGCTTCTCTAAAGTTTTTTTGTCTTTCTCTATTTTTTCTATTTCTGTCCTCATGCAAATTTTGATGAACTTTAAATTGAACAGGCTAAAACTTTGTGAAGTTGAAGGGCCAAGTCAGTGCTTTGAGAAGCGGTTTTTGTTGATTGGATATTGTATTAAATATTTTGCTAAAATTTCTCTGATTTTCTGAAGTTCCCAGTTGTTGTTATTAGTAATTGAGAATCTCTTGTTGGTATTTCTCCACTACATCCAACTCAGAATACACAAATAATTGTAATAACTTTTAAATATCTCACTGAGAGGATTTTTGGGTTTGGGACTCAGGGCTTATCTGTCCTGCTTGGCCCAGCCCAGGCAGGGCTTTCCCAGCCACATTCCACACTCCATTGCCCAGCTGGAGCCGCTGGTGCCTCTGAGTTGTGCTGCCCCAGCCCCAGGGACGCTCTCCTTGTCTGCCCATTCCCCCACGCTCTCTGGGCAGGGATGGCCTCACTGGGGGCTGCTGACATCCTCAGCACCTTGGAGGCTGCTGCTGAATTTTCCTGCTGCAGAGGCTTGTTCAGCCTTCAGCTCTTCAGTGCAGGATTTCAGTGTCCCAGGGCTCAGTATCATTCAGAATAACTTAACAAGCCAAGCCTCTGGGAATAACTGGATTTCAGTTTACAGAAATTTTTTGCTAAGTAGATCTCAGTAGTGAATTAAAAGGGTAAACATGATATTTTAAAAGACAGCAAGAAAATATTATTTAGGTCCTGCTTAGTTTTATTTTCCTGTTCATAAATTGATATGTGCAATCTCCAATTGACACTCTATCCAAGTACCTCCCCATGCAGTTGGAATAGATATGAAAATCAAGACCCTCCATGGCTGACAGTCAATCAGATTCTGCCCCTACCCCCAGCCCACCATTTCCCCCATCCAAGCCCTGGCACTCAGAGCAGCCTTGTGCAAATCTGAGCTCCCTCCAGCCCAGGCTGCACCTGCAGCTTTCAGCTCCTTGGCTCCAACTCCCACCTGCCTTCCTTGCAGAAGGAGCTGACCAAGACAGAGAGGGGAGCTTCATTTCTTGTCAGCCAACAAAGCCAAGGGAAGGCACAGCTCCATCCAATGCAAAATTCATTCCTCTGCTGGATATTAAATCCACTTTCCACAGTAGGCAGTCTCAGATCAATGGGAAATACCTTCTGTGCCCTGCACAGATCCCAAGGTCCCTGCAAATTTTCCCTGCCCCGATTCTGCCCAGATTTGCTCTTTGCACACACAAGTCGCATGCTTAAGTCAGGAGCTCCCTCCATGCCCAGAGAGAGGAAAAGAGAGAAAGAGGATGAAGAGATCTCCTGTGCAGAACCAAGGTCCAAGTGCAGCCCCTGCAGTGAGAACCACAACTCATCAGGTTTGTGTCCTTAGGGCTCAGGGCCTGGTGACACTCAGAGGTACAGAAAGGTTTTTTGGCAACAAATACAGTGTGAACATTTGAACAGTTTAATAACCATCACAGCTCTTCCCTCAGCACTCTGGGATGGCCCAGCAGCATCTGACATGTCCACCATCCTCAAGGGATTTGCAGACAGGAACAGTTTTAGACAAAGACATAAGAAATGGTAATTCTCTGATAGATATAAACACAATTAAGATGTTGACTAATGTAATATTTATTTGAACTTCAGAAATATTGGGTACTCACTAAAGCTTAAAGCAGTAAACCAGTCAGCTGAGAGAAAACTGAATGACCAAAGAGCATCTGGAGGAGGAAATCTTGGAGCAATGGGAAAGACATGGATCCATTTAGTCTAGTGAAGAGATGTCCTTAGACACAGCCATGCAAACAGGAGAGCTAGAAACACCTGAAGGAAGACGATCATGAAATATTAGGCTGAATATTGGTGACTTAAGTAGAGGGGAAGATCAGCATTTCTTCTCCTTCCATTAGTAGAACAATTCAGTAGGTCCAGAAAATTCATGTTCCTGACGGGAAAATTTTGCCATTTCTTAATAGTACTCAAATGACCCAGATAACAAAGATTTCCTGGTATATTATGAAACAAACCAATATGAACACCTGTGCCCCTTTCCGGGCCGACATTAACTGTGTGCCCATGAAAAGGCAGTGCCACTTGTGCCCTGAGGTGCCCAGCTGGGATTGGATCTCTCCGAGAGCACTTGAGGGACAGCAGAGCATCTTGCAAGCTGCAGGTCCCTGACAGCCCCACAGGGCTCCTGTCCCATCAACATCTGCTCTGCTCCAGTGTGAAACAGGGCCCAGCATGGTGCTGGGATCATCAGAGAGCTGAGGTGTGTGCTGGAATTCAATGGCCTCCCCATCCCACAGCAGCCCTGCATTTCCCTGCTGCAGCCTTGGTCTCCAGCACAGCCATGGAGGCTCTTTGGGCTCTGGAGTGTTGCTGCAGCCCCCAAGGGCAGCTGAGCTCTGCCTTTGGCACACTCAGGCCTGGCCAGCGCAGGCCATGCTCAGCAATTGCTTGTGTGTGCCTGGCCTTGCTGTCAGCCCCGGCAGCGGCTGCGTGGCCCCTTTGTGGCCCTGTGCTGGCCCAGCCATGGTGGCCCAGCCCCTGTGCAGGCCCAGCCCAGGCCAGGAGCATTGCGGCTGGGAACGGCCCCTGTGCCGTGGTGCCCACAGCAGCCTTGGGGCTCTGTGCCCCATGGCCTCCCTGCTGGGCAGCCTCTGCCAGCTCCTGCAGAGCCCCTGGCACCTGTGGGGCTGCACAGACAGCCCTGCCCCGGGCTCTGCCACCCTCTGGGGTTCTTGTGGAACCAAGAGGCCATTGTGCCACTGAGGAGGCAAGGAGACCCTTGGGAGAGCCTGGGGACAATGGAATCAAGGGGCCATTGTTCCATTGCAAGGACTCTGGGAACTGAGGGAACAATTGTGACACTGTGGTGCCCCATGGAACCAAGGGTTCCTGGTGTCACTGCAGGATCTTGTGTCACCAGGGCTCCATTGTGACACTGAAGCACCAACGAATTCCTTGTGGCACTCTGAGGCCTCCTGGAACCAAGAGGCCACTGTGACCCTGCAGGGCCTTGTGGAACCATGCAGAGCATTGTGACAGAGCAGGACCTGGTGTCATGATGGGGCCATTGTGACACAGCAGGGCCCCATGGAACCAAGGGGCCAGTGCTGCTCCTCAGGGACTCCAGAATGAAGGAAACATGTTTGACACCGTGGTGGCCCTTGGGACCAAGAGGCCATTGTGACCCTGTGGAACCAAGGAGAGCATTGATGCCCTGCCAGACCTCATGGAACCAAGGATCCATTGTGACACTGCAGGGCCTTGGGGGACCACGGTGCCATTGTGACACTGCAGGGCCCAAGGATCCAAGGGACTTAGCGACACCAAGGGGTCCCCTGGAAGCAAAGGGACATGTGACACTGGCAGACCTCATGGAATCATGGAGACCATTGGGACACTCTGGGGCGTCAGGGAACTATGGTGACACCAAGTTGTCTGGGAGTGTAGATCTGCTGGAGGGTAGGAGGGCTCTGCACAGGGCCCTGGACAGGCTGGATCCAGGACCCAAATCCAACAAGGTGAGGTTTAACAAGTCCCAGTGCCGAGTCCTGCACTTTGGCCACAACAACCCCTGCAGAACTACAGGCTGTAGACAGAGTGGCTGGAGAGCAGCCAGGCAGAAAGGGACCTGCAGGGACTGATGGACAGCAGGCTGGACATGAGGCAGCAGTGTGCCCAGGTGGCCAAGAAGGTCAAAAGACATTCCCATGGTGCCAAGTGAGGAACTGAAATGGGGAGTGGGGCCAGAGAGGAAAGGGGAAACAGGGATGGGCTGTTTGTATGGGAAGAAACAGGATAGGGTAATGGGAAGAAATTTCTACCAGGAATAGTAAAGAAACCAAAGGTGAAGCAAGGGAAATGCTCAGGGCAGTTTGGGGGGGGCTGCCAGGCAGCCCTGGCTCTGAGCAACAGCATCTGTAGTGGGACAGGAAACTCCCAGCTCATGGGGACAAACTTTCTGGCTGAGGCCAGGACAAAGCTGAGTGGTTTCCCCTGGTGTCCCCCAGCCCTTGCTGGCTCCAGGGGCTGATGGCATTTGTGCTCCCTCAGGTTCATGTCCCCACAGCACCAGCATGGGGGTGCTCCCGCCTGCTGTGTGCAATGCAAACAGGGGCTGCTGAGCCAGTGCTGCCGTGTCTGTGCCTGCAAGGATGGGGCACCTGTGTGAGCTGGGGCAGAGGCCAGGGCTGCAGAGGGGGGATGTTGTTGGCAGCTCCATCAGGACGCTCTGGGACGCTGCCCTGGGCTGTGCAGCGCCCTGGGGATGGATCAGCCCCTGCTCTGCTGCTCCTTCCCGTGTGCCCCAGGGCCCTTGCAGAGCCCCAGCCATGCTGTTTGCCCCCAGCCTGCCCACGGCCAGCCTGGGGCTGCTCACGGGGGTTTTCTGTGCTGAGCATTGGCCTGGCCGTGTTCTTGAGAGAGCCTGGGCAAGGAGCCTGGAGCTCCCAGGGCCTGGCCTGAGGCGGCAGCGCTGCCCCAGCAGTGCCCATGGCCTGTCCCTGCTGCAGCCCCGGCACTGCCACCCCCAGGGCTGTGCCCGGCCCCGAGAGCACTCAGGCCCTGCAGCAACACCAAGGCCACCAGGGCAGCGGGGCAGGGCCACGGCAGCAGCACTGGCAACACCAAGTGCTGCTGCTGCTGCTGGGCACAGCTGCTGGGCCAGCACTGATCTGCCCCCAGCTCTGCACACAGACATTGCTGCTGCAGCTCCAGGGAAGGCAACAAAAGGGCATCTCTGCAGAAAACTTTGCTGGGAGATCCTTTCATTCCTTCAAAGCACTGGTAGCACAGCACTTCATTGAAAAATCTGTGGTCACAGGGAAGGTGGAGAGAAACAAAATGAGAAATGGCACAAGAAAAGACATTTATTTGTGGAAAATATGAAAAATCTAAACAAAATTTTAAAAAGCTAACTACGAAACCAACAAGAATTATCAAAAATTACTTTTATTACAAATGATTTGCAAAAATTTCCTAGCAGTTTAATATTCCTTGAACCATCCAGTCATCAGTCTCCACACTGCAGCCTTGAGCTCCTGGTTCCTCAGGCTGTAGATGAGGGGGTTCAGGGCTGGAGTAACCACCGAGTACAGAACTGACAGGGCCAGATCCAGGGATGGGGAGGACCTGGAGGGGGGCTTTAGGTGAGAAAATATGGCAGTGCTAAAGAACAGAGAGACCACAGCCAGGTGAGGGAGGCAGGTGGAAAAGGCTTTGTGCCGTCCCTGCTCAGAGGGGATCCTCAGCACAGCCCTAAAGATCTGCACATAGGAGAAAACAATGAACACAAAACAGCTAAATCCTAAACAGGCACCAACTGCAAGAGGGCCAAGTTCTCTGAGGAAGGTTTTGGCACAGGAGAGCTTTAGGATCTGTGGGATTTCACAGAAGAACTGGCCCAAGGCATTACCATGACACAGGGGCAGGGAAATTGTATTGGCTGTGTGCAGCAGTGAATAGAGAAAGGCACTGGCCCAGGCAGCTGCTGCCATGTGGGCACAAGCTCTGCTGCCCAGGAGGGTCCCGTAGTGCAGGGGTTTGCAGATGGACACGTAGCGGTCGTAGCACATGACAGTCAGGAGGGAAAGCTCTGTTCCAAGGAAGAAGAAAATCAGAAAAACCTGGGCAGCACATCCAGCGTAGGAGATGTCCTGGTGTCC
>WSPJ01000134.1:0-48269 GCA_009764595.1 Geothlypis trichas
TTGTTTCATTTCTTCCCTAATAAAGAACTGTTATTCCTGCTCCCGTATCTTTGCCTGAGAGCCCCCCTTAATTTCAGAATTATAACAATTTGGAGGAGGGGGCTTACATTTTCCATTTCAAGGGAGGCTCCTGCCTTTCTAAGCAGACACCTGTCTTTCCAAAGCAAGACACTGGTCCCTAAGGGATAATAAACATCAAATGAGGTAGAATTTCTCAAAAGGTAACTACACCAAACCCCATCAAAAAACTTCCACTGGAGCACAAGGGGACCTCACACTGTGACACAACTGTTCAAGCCGACAATGCCTACAACTGATGAAGGTCAAGAAAGGCAAACACCCATTACAGACCCCATGGCACCAAACTCCAGCACCTCATCTTCCAGTTGCCAACCATCTTGTCACCAGGGGCAAAACTGGAGTTGGTGAGTGCAGAATCTGTTGTTTTACCCAACAATTTTGCAATACTGACAGGACAGCTGGGGCCCAAAGACTGGCCCCATGAACTATTAATCTTAGGAAACTGCCAATCAAGGACTGAAGGACTTTTTGTATTGCCATCCGTACTATCAGTGACCTCACAATAAGAAATTACACTGCTGGCCCTGTCTCCAAACCCACCTTGTTTTACACCTCAAGGACTACCAATTGCCCAAGCCATAATACTCCCCAAACAGGATGCCAGTGACACTTCACTAGGAATGTGACCCAGGTGATGAATCACAATCAACCAAAAATCACCTGCACTCTGGAACTTAACAATGGAAATATTGTTTTGTCAAGGTTTGTGGACATGGGAGCAGATGTGACAGTTATCTCACATTCCAAGTGGGCTCCTAACTGGGCGTTCACAGCTACTGCAGGAATATTGTCCGAGATTGGAGGTGACAGTGACAGTCTCCAAAGTGCAGAACTCATTAACATCAAAGGACCTGAAGACCAAATTGCCACAATGAGACCATTTGTGATAAAGGACCTTGGTGTATCCCGGCTAAGAACATCAAGCCCTACCTGCAGCCATTGAGTGTGGATTCTCCAAAGGAACCCCCAAATCCACCCCAAGACAAAACCCACCAGACTGTGACTCTATCACCTGGACTCAACAATTCTTTTGAAGATGACACATAAGAAGCTTCTACTCACATTCCTCAGCCTCTTTGCAACCATGCTCCTCGTGAGTGGATGGGTAGCCCTCAAAAACACAAAGCACAAGGTATGGATAACTCTAGCAAAAGCCATGGAACAAGACACCCTGTGCCTGTCTGTCGCTAGCCCTGACGACCCCTTCTCCACCTGCCCAGTGGGGTTGCCTACAGATGTCTGGCCAATAGCTGAGGATGCCATCTGCAGTATGCGAGGTGACAATCCTGATGGAAAATGGAAGCGCAACCCTGTCGATGCTTGGGACTACTGGACCCAGAAGCTCCTGCATGCACCAGTCGAGCTCAGGGGGTACAAATTCTTGTCTCTGTAAAAATGGACTTTTGTGTAAGGTTTTATTGCTGTCTGAGATAGGAAGAGGGTGAAAGACACAAAATTACAAGAAAAAAAGAAACTACCAGGAGAGACATCTTCCCATACCATCCCACTTAAAAAAAACCACACCTGATGGTGTAATTACACCTCTTCCATAATTTCTTGGTCCAGTGGCTAGCCACTCCACTTGCTGCAGGGTGTGTTTCCTATTTGCAGGGATAGAACATGGCCTGGTGTCCCTTTACACATCAAAGGTGGACCTTGTATCTTTGGGAGGCTTACCTTGCTGGAACCCAACATGAAAATTATTCATGGCCAGAGAAACAGAGCAAAAGGATCTACACACTACTTATCTGATTGCTAAGATAATGTCATCTATTGGAGCCAAAACAAAAGAATAGCAGCCTCCATCTTACTTCCTTGGGTGGCTGCAGCTAAAGCTTTAGGACAATTAGACCATCTTGGGGGCCTGTTAAGTAAGCAAACCAATGCTACCTCCCTCACACTGAGTGACCTGCTCTCAGACATAGAGACCATCAGACATGCCACAATGCAGAACAGCAATAGAGTTTTTACACAGGGCACATAGGCAGGACTGTGTAGACTCTGAGGGATGTGTTGCATGAACCTCTCCAGCCACAGTGAGTCAATCCACAAGAGCATTCAGGTACTGAAGGAAGGGTTCAAGAAGCTTCAAGTGGAAAACAAAGACTGGCTCAATAAACGCTTCCAATGCAAGGGACTAAAGGGTTGGATAATATCTAGCTAAAACAGGATTATTAATTCTCTTCGTGGTTGTTGTTGCATTGTTAATTGTCCCATGTTTGTTTGAATGCTTTAAGACAGTTTTACAACATTCTTTCAGTTCCATCTTTGTCGTAAAACAGAAAGGGGGAAGATACCCAATACAGGATCCTCATGGACTCCCTGGAGGAGAGAATTGGAGGCCAGGATGGCACAAAAACCGCTCAGAGACCCAGTGTGGGAAGTAAAATCCCTAAAAGTACCTAAAAGTATTCTTAAATGCAAAAAGTACCTTAAAAATCTTGAGTATCTCAAGGCATTAATGAGCTCCTCGAAATGTCAGTACAAAGCCTCTCCAGGGACTCGTTAAAGCAGATAATTGGGGCCAGGATTGCACAAACCTCTCACAGAGTCTGTATCAAAAGGGAAACACCAAGTACCTGAAAATAACTGAAGTACCTTGAAGCATTAATGAGCCCCACTGAGTGTTGTTACTGACAAAGCCTCTCCAGGGACTAATTACAGCAGAAAATTGGAGGCCATGATTGCACAAACCTCTCAGAGACTCCAAAGCAAAAGCCAAAGTCCTTTGAAAAACCTGCAGTCCCTGCAGGGAGCATTCAGGAGCCCCCAGGGCCATTGCTGTGCAAGGCTCCCCAGGGACTCCTTCCAGCAGATCCTTGAGGCCACTGGGATTTGGACTAGGGGGGGATGCTGAGGGCAGGACAAGGGGCTGACAGTGCCCAGCCTGGCTGGGGCTGTGCCAGGAGGCCCCAGGGCCTCAGCACAAGGTGTCCACTCACAGCCCTTGGTGGCACAGACCCTGCTATGGCCCAGGGCACCAAGACTTGGCTTCTCTTTGTCCCCACCTGTCATCACTGCCTGCAGTTCTCTGCTCTGCCTGGGGCCTGGGGACACTTTCTCAGTCGTGTCCCTCAGTGGAGCCCATTAAAAGTCCAAGAAAGTTTGGAGTTGGATTCTGCCTTGGAGTTCTGGAGAGGTTTCTTGAGGTCCCTCTCAGGGACTGATGTTCAGGGCCTGAGCACAAAGCCCCAGAGGCTCATTAAAGTCCTTGTGCTGTGTCTGTGCTGCTGAGCTGGGCTGGGCTCCTGGCACAGAGGCAGCTCCTGGTAAGCAAGCAGAGCTTCAAAAGCACATTTCTCTTGGTGAGCAGCTCTTCTGCCAGCTCAGCAGGGCTGGGGCACTGCCTGCAGCCAGCCCGGGCACAGCACAGAGGCACAGAGAGCTTCAATCAGTCAGGGCTGGGAAGGTGCTGAGAAGTGCCTGGGGCACAATCACTGCCAGCCCTTGGCACAGGAACCTCTGGCTGCAGGACAATGCAGCTGCAGCTCCTGCAGTGATCTCCTACAGCTGGAACATCCCAATGCCTCCAGAGCCTGTGAGTACATTCTCTGATTGTCTCTTGTGCAGAGCAGCCAGGGGTGCCCGGGGCTGTCGTGCAGAGCAGGGTCCTGCAGCCCAGGGCGCTGTGCTGGGGCAGGGACTCTGCTGCCTGCCAGGGACAGCTCTCAGCCAGCCCTGGCAGCTGCTGCCTGCACTGGGGGACAAGATCTGGGTGGGAGGAGACAGCTGGTAAGGCTTGGAAGTGTTCTCCTTGTTTGGAGTGAGGAGGCTTCATTGCTCAGGACTGCTCCCAGCATGGCATTTAACTGCAGAACATTTCCAAGTAGATTATACAGGGTGTCCAGGAAAACAAGGGCTGCATGAACGGAGATATTCTGATTTTTTTAATATATTGGTTTGAGTTGCCAGAATGGGAATTTTCCCGTAGATATTCATGTCAGTTCAGCTTGAGGAAAAAAAAAAAATCTCTGATCTAAAGAAACCAGGCAGTCACAGAAATTAGCACAGGGTCTTATAGAGGCAGCATCAGTGTCACTTTTCCAGCCTCCTCAGGGTTGCTCTGACGTTGCCATCAGAGCCTGCAGAGCCAGAGCTGCCCCTGGGCAGTGCCTGAGCTCGGAGGGGTCTGCAGGGCAGAGTTGAGCCCCCAGGGCTGGGCTGGGCTCTGGCAGCACTGGCAGGGCCCAGCCCTGGGCACAGGGAAGCAGCTGCTGGCAGGGACAGCTCCAGGCAGCAGAGCCCTGGGCAGGCAGTGGGGGGAAAGTGCCCCCAGATTCTGCTGGGATATTTAAAGTCCTTACCAAACCCAACTATTCCATGATTACTTTTGTTACAGATCCCCATGCCCAGGCAGAGCAGATGTCCAACAGCAGCTCCATCAGGCACTTCCTCCTGCTGGCATTGGCAGACACGCGGCAGCTGCAGCTCCTGCACTTCTGCCTCTTGCTGGGCATCTCCCTGGCTGCCCTCCTGGGCAACGGCCTCATCATCAGCGCCGTAGCCTGCGGCCACCACCTGCACACGCCCATGTTCTTCTTCCTGCTCAACCTGGCCCTCAGCGACCTGGGCTCCATCTGCACCACTGTGCCCAAAGCCATGCACAATTCCCTCTGGGACACCAGGGACATCTCCTACACAGGATGTGCTGCACAGTTATTTATGCTTGTCTTTTTCATGTCAGCCGAGCTTTCCCTCCTGACCATCATGTGCTACGACCGCTACGTGTCCATCTGCAAACCCCTGCACTACGGGACCCTCCTGGGCAGCAGAGCTTGTGCCCACATGGCAGCAGCTGCCTGGGCCAGTGGCTTTCTGTATTCACTGCTGCACACGGCCAATACATTTTCCCTGCCCCTGTGCCATGGCAATGCCCTGGGCCAGTTCTTCTGTGAAATCCCACAGATCCTCAAGCTCTCCTGCTCACACTCAAACCTCAGGAAACTTGGGCTTATTGTGCTTAGTCTTTGTTTAGGTTTTGGTTGTTTTGTGTTCATTGTTTTCTCCTATGTGCAGATCTTCAGGGCTGTGCTGAGGATCCCCTCTGAGCAGGGACGGCACAAAGCCTTTTCCACCTGCCTCCCTCACCTGGTTGTGGTCTTCCTTTTTCTCAGCACTGGCACAATTGCTCACTTGAAGCCCCCCTCTATCTCGTCCCCATCCCTGGATCTGGCCCTGTCAATTCTATACTCAGTGGTGCCTCCAGCTCTGAACCCCCTCATCTACAGCCTGAGGAACAAGGAGCTCAAGGCTGCAGTGTGGAGACTGATTACTGGATGGATTCAGAAATATTAAACTGCTGGCCAATATTTGCATATCACTTATAATAAAGGTTATATTTGGTAGTTCTTCTTGGTTTCATTTTGGAGTTTATTTTCCTTTGTTGTACTTTTTAAATATTGTCCACAAATAAATGTCATTGTTTGTGCCATTTCTCATTCTGTTTCTCTCCACCTTCACTGTGGCCAGAGACTGTGTCAATGAGGGGCTGCCTCTTGGTGCCTTTAAATGAGCTAAAGGCTCTCCCAGCTGAATTTTCTGCAGAGATGCCCTTGTGTTCCCTTCTCTGGAGATGCAGCAGCAATGTCTGTGTGCAGAGCTGGGGGCAGATCAGTGCTGGCACAGCAGCTGTGCCCAGCACAGCAGCAGCACTTGGTGTGCCAGTGCTGCTGCCGTGCCCTGCCCGCTGCCCTGGTGGCCCTGGTGTTGCTGCAGGGCCTGAGTGCTCTCAGGGCCGGGCACAGCCCTGGGGGTGGCAGTGCCGGGGCTGCAGCAGGGACAGGCCAAGTAATATAAATAATTTGTAAAATAAATCATCTTCAATAGTTCTTTTGTATTTTTTATTATTTTCCTGTGTTTAATTTTTTTAATATTATCCACATATTAAAACCATTGTTAGTGCCATTTCTCGTTTTGTTTTTCTTCACCTTCCCTGTGGGCACCAACTGTGTCCATGAGGGGCTGAGCTCTTGGTGTCTTTAAAAGAACCAAAGGATCTCTCAGCAAAGTTTTCCACACTTTGTGTTCCCTTCTCTGGAGCTGCAGCAGCAATGTCTGTGTGCAGAGCTGGGGCAGATCAGTTCTGGCATAGCAGCTCTGCTCCTGCTGGCCACACCATTCCTGATCCAGGCCAGCAGCCATTGGCTTTCTTGCCCACCTGGGCACACTGCTGCCTCATGTCCAGCCTGCTGTCCATCAGTTCCTGCAAGGTCCCTTTCTGCCTGGCTGCTCTCCAGCCATCTGTCCCCAGCTGTAGTGCTGCAGGGTTGTTGTGGCCAAAGTGCAGGACCCCAGCACTTGGACTTGTTAAACCTCACATTGCTGGATTTGGGCCCTGGATCCAGCCTGTCCAGGTCACTCTGCAGAGCCCTCCTACCCTCCAGCAGATCACACACACACCCAGTTTGGTGTCATCTGCAAAGATGTCCTGGTTCCATAGGGTCCCTCAGTGTCACAATGGCCTCTTGGTTACATCAGGCCCTGCACTGTCACACTGGTCTCCTTGGTTCCATGGGGCCTGAATATTTAGCAATGTTTCCACGGGGCTTAACAGTGTCACATTGTTCTCATTGGTGCTGCAGTTTCACAGTTGCCCCTTGGTTCCATGGGGCCCCAGGGTGTCACAATGGCCCCATGGTCACATGATGTCCCACATTGTCACAATGGTCTCTGTAGTTCCACAAGTCCCCTCCAGTGTCACAATAGACTCCTGTTTCCACAAGGCCACACAGTGTCACAACGTTCTTCCAGATCCCTTGAGGCCCCATCGTGTCCAGTGGTCCCATTGGTTACACAGGATCCTGCAGTGTCACAATGTCCCCCTTGGTTCCATGAGGCCCCGCAGTGTCAGAACGGCCCTTGGTTCCACTGGGCCTGGAGTCCCCCAATGGTCTCCTTGGTTTTGCAGTGCCAAAATGGTGAAACCCCTTGGTTACACGAGGCCCTGCAGTGTCACAATGGCCTCTGTGGGTTCCACCAGGACCCAGAGTTTCACAGTGAATTCCCTGGTTCCATTTGGCCCCACAGCACCACAATGGACCCCTGGTTCTGTGGGGCTGCACGGGTGTCACCATGGTTCCCTTAGTTCCACAGGCCCTGCAGTGTCACAATGGCCCCACAGTGTCCCAGTCATCACAGAATGACAGAATCAAATAGGCTTGGAAAACACTTTTGGGATCATCAAGCCAGCCAATGCCCTAATACCTGCCTTGTCACCCAGACCATGCCACGAAGTGCCACTGTGAGAGGGACAGTGACACTGCCACCTTCCCCCCTGGCCAGCCCATTCCAGTTCCCACTCACCCTTTCTGTCAAGAACTTCTTCCTATTGTCCAGCCTGAGCCTCCCCTGGTGCAGCTTAAGGCTGTGTCTTCTTGTCCTGCCCTCCAGCAGATCCACACTCACACCCAGCTTGGTGCCATCTGCAATTTGTGAATGGGGGACTCGATCCCCTCACCCAGATCATCAGTGAAGATATTAAACAGGACTGGGCCCAGCACAGATCCCTGGGGACAGCACCAGTGCCTGGACACCAGCTGGGTGCAGCACCATCCCCACCACTCTCTGGGCCCAGCCTCCAGCCAGCTCTTCAATCTCCCAGCCAGGAGGGAACCTGCCCAAGCCGTGGGCTGCAGCTTTTCCAGGGAATGCTGTCAGAGACAGTGTCAAAGGCTTTGCTGAAGTCCAGGCACACAACATCCACAGCCCTTCCCACATCCACAGGTGGGTCACCTGGTCATAAAGGAGACCAGGTTGGTCAGGCAGGACCTGCCACCCCTAAATCCACGCTGGCTGGCTCTGACCCCTGGCCCATCCTGGGGTGCCCTGTGATGGCACTCAAGGTGATCTGTTCCATAACCTTGCCGGGGCACCCAGGTCAGGCTGACAGGCCTGGAATTCCCCAGATCCTCCTGCCAGCCCTTCTTGGGGATGGGCTCACACTGGCACCTCCAGTGCTCTGGGACCTCCCTGCTGAGCCAGGACTGATGGTAAATGATGGAGAGCAGCCTGGGGAGCTCATCCACCAGCTCCCTCATCCCCCTAGGATGGATCCCATCTGATCCCATACACCTGTGAGAATCTGAGTGGCTCAGCAGGTCACCAGCTGCTTCCTCCTGGATTCCAGGGGGCTGTTCTGCTCCCTGTGCCCATCTACCAGCTCAGGAGAACACTTGTCCTGTGGACAACCTGTCCTACTACTGAAAATTGGGACAAACAAGGGGTTAAGTAGCTCAGCCTTTTCCTTATCTTTAGTTACTCTATTCTCCACTGCATCCAATAAAGAGTAGAGGTTCTCCTTCTCCCTCCTTTTGCTAAATTGTTTTTACTTTTTTTTTTTTCACAGAAGCTCCCAGATGAAGTTCCAATTGAGCTTTTACCTCTCATCCTTTTCTTTCTGTGTAACCTAACTACATCCTTAAATACTTCCTGAGTTTCCATTCCTTTATTCCCCTTCAGTTCCCACAAAAGCTCCATGCCCAGCCACGCCAGTCATTTTCCTCACCAGCTCATCTTTTGTAACTCTGGGACAGGCTGCTCCTTCCACCTTAAATTACATTCTTGAAATGAGTCCATCCTTCCTGGATCCCATTGTTTTTTAGGGCTGCTTCCCTTAAAACAATCAGGACCTGATTTCGTACTCCCCAAATCAGCATCCTAAATAGACCAACGTCTGCTCTTCCTAATTCCAGTGTAGAAATTTTGTTGCTGCCCCTCCTTCTTTCACAGAATATTTAAAACTTGATTATTTAATGATAACTGTGCCCCAGGCAGCCTCTGAGCCCCACATCTCCCACCAGCCCTTCTCTGTTTGTGAACAGCAGCAGACAGAGCTTTCCTTGGCAGTGGGAGTGTTACCAAAATTTCAGTAAACAGAAAACTCCTTACCCCAGTATAGCTTTAAAAAGCAGAATTCTCTATTCAGCTGGATGCATGGGGGATAACTCCTCCCAAAGCCCTGCAGGCTGAGTACAGGAAAGTTTCTGTTTATGTTCTGTATTTTGCACACATATTCATTGATTGTCCTGGACTAAACACACATATGATAATCATTTCCCCAAAATCGTTAACACATTTCCCCTCCCCATTCCCATGTGTTCTTCTGTCCTGAGGGTCTTTATGGTGTTCCCTGGTGGTCGTGGACCCCAATTTTCCAGTGGGCCTGGCTGAGCTGGCAGGACACTGAGACTGGTGAACTTCCAGTTCCCCTTCTCACATTGTGTGGTTTCCATAGGCCTGGGGTTTTGGAGAACAAGCTCCAGGTGTGAGCGCACCAGGTATAGACAATTTATCATCTGGTAGCATGAGGTCACAGAGTGGGCTGTGACATCACTGAGTGGGGTATACGAGATCATGGAAAAGCTATGACATCATAGATCATCTCTGTGACAACACAGAGCCAGCTGTGACATCACAGGGCATAGGTATGATGTCATAGAGGAGACTATGACATCAAAGAGACAGCTGTGACATTATACGGTGGCTCTGTGACATCACAGAGGGTATTGTGACATCACAGCACAGAGATCTAATATCATAGATCAGGCTATGACATCACAGATTTGTCTGTAATATTACAGGGCAGGTCTATGACATCACAGAGTGGATTGTGGCATCAGAGACCAGCTCTGTGACATTATAGAATGGTCTGTGACACCACAGAGCCATCTGTGACATCACTGGGCAGAGGTCTGACATCACAGAGCAGACTATGATATCACAGAGTTGGTTGTGACATCAGAGACCAGCTGTGTGACATTAGAGAATGAGCTGTGACATCCCAGAGGGGCTGTGTGACATCCCAGCAGGGCTGTGTCAGGTCACTGGGTTGGTCACTCTGCCCCAGCTCCCCCTCACAGTTTCTCCCAGCAAGTCCAATGCTGTCCATGCCCAGCAGGGTCCCTGTCCTCCGGGATCCCCCTGGCCCACCTGGAGCCACAGCCTCCACCAAAGGATGTTCCACAGGATCCACCCCAGAGCCTGACATGGGGACAAGGGGCCAGGGCTGTGCGACCAGGACATCAAGGACAGGGATTATCCAGGTCACTGTGGCCTGGTTTGGGTTGCCCAGGGCAGGAAAGATGTCTGGCAGCTGCAGCAGGGTCTGGGAAGGGCCTCCAAGGTGGGGCTGGAGCCCTTGGGCTGTGAGCAGAGGCTGAGGGAGCTGGGCTTGTCCAGCCCGGAGCGGGGAAGGCTGAGGGGCTCCTCATCCCAGCCTGGTAGTGCCAGCCAGGAGGGGATGGAGAACACAGAGCCAGGCTCTTCACCGGGGGCCTGGTGGGAGACAAAAGCCAATGGGTGGAAGGGGAAAGAGGGGAGATCAGCCAGGACAGGAGGAGATGAAATGAGTCAGGCTGGTTTCAGCATTTCCTCAACACCAAGAGCAGCCTGACCTCCCTCCTCCATCCACCACTGAAAGCTTTGCAAATCAGGAATTGTTCTGAGCTTTTTTTCTCCCACTCCAGGATTAATATTCTGATACAAGAACTTAATTGTGTTTATATCTATCACAGAACTATGTTTGTCAGAATTAATTTAGTATGGAAATCACTTGTGGATGGTGGACTCATCAGATGCTGCTAGAACATTGCACATAGCTCAGGGAAGGGAATCATTGCTATTAAATTATGTCCTGTTCACCTGTGGTCTGTTGGCCATGAAGAGAAACTTTCTGTGCCTCGAGTCTCAACAGTTCCTGACCCCAAAGGACACAAAACTGATGAGCTGTGGTTCCCACTCCAGTGGTGGCACTTGGATCTCCCTCCATAGCCAGAGCAGAGCTCCCTTGTCCCACAAGTCCCTGGCAATGCAGGGATGAAGGAAACAGAACAGGCTGTGGGGATCAGGGGCAGAGCAGAGCCAGGGAGAAGAATGACTTTTGCATTTGATGGAGCTGTGCCTTCCCTTGGCTTTGTTGGCTGACAAGAAATGAACATCCCTCTGTGTCTCGGGCAGCTCCTTCTCCAAGGAAAGCAGGTGGGACCTGGAGCCAAGGAGCTGAAAGCTGCAGGTGCAGCCTGGGCTGGAGGGAGCTCAGATTTGCACAAGGCTGCTCTGAGTGCCAGGGCTGGGATGGGGGAAATGGTGGGGTGGGGGTACGGACAGGATCTGATTGACTGTCAGCCATGAAGTGTCTTGATTTTCATCTCTATTCAAACTGCATCAGGAGGTACTTGGATTGTCAATTGGAGATTGCACATATCAATAAATTAACAGGAAAAAAAAAAACCAAACAGAGCCTTAAAATCTTTTCTCACTGACTTTTAAAATATCATGTATTCATTTTGAATACATTACTGAGATCTACTTTACCACAAAAGATTTGAAAATTAAAATGAAATTATTCCCAGAGGCTTGGCTTGTTAAGCTGTTCTGAATATTAATGAGCCCTGGGCCACTGAATTCCTGCACTGAAGAGCTGAAGGCTGAACAAGCCTCTGCAGCAGGAAAATTCAGCAGCAGCCTCCAAGGTGCTGAGGATGTCAGCAGCCCCCAGTGAGGCCATCCCTGCCCAGAGAGCGTGGGGGAATGGGCAGACAAGGAGAGCGTCCCTGGGGCTGGGGCAGCACAACTCAGAGGCACCAGCGGCTCCAGCTGGGCAATGGAGTGTGGGATGTGGCTGGGAAAGCCCTGCCTGGGCTGGGCCAAGCAGGACACACAAGCCCTGACTCCTCAAACAATTCGTTCAACAACAGCTTTCCCGGGAAGTTCAGAAAATCGGAGAAATTTTGGCAAAACGTTTATTATGACATTGTAGTGGTTTTTGTTTGTTAATTTAAGATTTTTCTATTCCCTAGATTTCCTAACTAATGGATTGATAGATATGGTGGGTTTAATTGTCAGTTAATTATGTACGTATTTATTTTATTGTGAGATTGTATTATGAGAATAGTAAAGTAGGCATAAAATTTTAAAAGGTTATGTAGAAAAAAGTATTTAAAATAAATTAAAAAAAAAGTTGTAAGAATTTAAATAAACTCTTTAGAACTCTTTTTTTTCTTTACAACTTTTTTTTTTTTTTACTGAGAATGTAAACAAAGTAAACTTAAAATTTCTAGTTTCTTTACTATTTCTTAGTTTACTTAGGGAGAGAAGTTTTCTTGTTAAAGTTGTGGAGTTTTTTTACAAGCGGAATTTTTTTTTTTTTTTTGTGACTCTTAATATTGTCATGGATAACAGCTGTCTGGGGAACTTTGTTCTTGAGAAGTTGTTTTATTGCTACAAGCTTTTTCCCAGCTTGTTGACAGGTCATGTTGCCTTATGGAGTATCGTTTTAAAGATGAATTATTTAAAGGTAAAAGTTTTATTATTTACTTTTTAAATTATTTTTATCTCTGGGAATAGAGGTCTTCTCTTGGGGATACTGGATTACTTTTTTTCCCGTGTTTAAACTTTTTATGAAATTACAGTTAGTTTTACATTTGTTTATTTTAGTATGCAGGTTTTTTTTTGATATTAATTTGAATTTTTTAAAATAGTTTAATGTGTTATAAAGAAAAAGTTTTATCTTTATAGTTTTTTAAGAGGATTTTAGTTTTAAGATTAAGGTACTTTTTCTTCTTTTTTCTTGGGATTTAATTTCTTCTTTACTGACTTTGATGGTTTGTGTTGTTTTCTTATATGCTTGTATTTTGGTTTTTATGTTTGTATTTTGTTTTTTTCTTTTACCTAAGGTAGGAGTGAAGTATTGAAAGTGTTAACACTTGAACTGCCCGCAACGTGTGGTGTAAGTTGTGGTTGGGTTGTGTTAGGACTGGTTTTATGGTTGTTTTTTTGGGTTGTGTTTAATTTTAGTTGTAGGGTTGTTTAGTATGGGTTGTAGGTTGTATTGCTTTTTGGTTTGACTTGTGTTGCGGGGAGGGGACTTGATGGTAAGAATTTAATAGCAATGGCTGGCTTTGTTCTGGTTGGGGTTTTGTAGCCTCTTTTGTTTTCCTGTTTGGCAGTTGTTGGGGTTTGGTTTGGTTAGAATGGGGCTGATGGGGAGGGGGCGGCCTGGGGAGGGGGGAAGGGGCTCAGCCCATGGCAGGGTTGCTTGGTTTGGTTTGGTTTGGTTTGGTTTGGTTTGGTTTGGTTTGGTTTGGTTTGGTTTGGTTTGGTTTGGCTTGGTTGAGATGGGTCCGGGGATCACTACTTCTTTGTTGACTGGAAAAGAAAGAGGAGCTTCCTGGGTTTTTTCATCTTTAATATTTGTGTTAACCAGAGGCGTGTTCAGTATCTTAGTGGTTTAACAGATTGTCAGTTACACAAAAAGGTTTTGTATTACTTTTTAAAATTCTTCTTATGTCAAACTACAACAGGCATTCAATCAACAATAAACACATCTCAAAACATTGACTTGGCCCATTCAACTTCACAAACCTCTAAGCCTGCTCAATTTAATGTTAATCAAAATTTGCAGGAGCACAGAGACAGAAGAAGAAGACATAGAAAGAGAGAAAGACAAAAAAGATACAGAGAAGCACACACACAGCTACCAACTCCTGCATTCCAGCAGTGTTCAGATGGAAATTCCAAGAGGAGGCAGGGTCAAGATGTGTGCTTGCCTTGTGGTCAGCCTTCAATACCCCTTGGTCTTTCTGGGCCCTTTCCCCAGGTGGGGCTTGTGCTCATTTGGTCCCTCAGGAGCTGGGCTGGGGCTGCAGAGGTGGCTGTGGAGCATTGCCTGTGCTGTGCCAGGGACTGGCAGCCACTGCTGGGCTGGGATAGAGGCTCTGGGGGGATTGGGGTTCCAGGGCAGGGCAAGGCTGGGGTTCCAGGGCTGGGCAAGGCTGGACCTGCCCTTTCCTCCTGCATACATGAAATGTTTCCAGCCAAAAATCTCCTCCAGTCTGTCACAACAGGGAATGTTGGAGGTGGAAATCCCAATTCTGGCTATGGACACCTGGACTAGAAGTCTGCTGTTTTCCATAGGAAGAAAAGGACAGAGCCCCAGTCTTTGGAGACCTTCGCTAGGCCATGGCCAGCCAGAGTTGTAAGGAATGGTAGATTTTGTCTAGGAGCAGTCTTTGGATATAGGGAATTGTGGAGATTGAAGCCCAATCTCACCCATGGGTGGCTGGAGAAGCAGGACAGTTCTTTCCCATAGGAAGGAAAGCACGCAGCCTTCACAAGTGTTTTGGGGACAGATTAGAGCTGACCCTTGTGAAACCGTTGCCAACCAGACTTGTCATGGCAATATTCCTATGTGAACAATCCCTGGACATAAGGCAGTTTGGAGGTGAAATCCCAATTCGGTCCATGGGTACCTGGAGGAGAAGGACAGTTCTTTTCCAGTGGAAAGGAAAGCACGGAGCCCCAGTGTTTCAGCAGCAAAAAAGAAGAGACCCTCAACATGCCAAGGTCAACTGGATCAGTCAGGCAGCCCCTGGGAGGCCAAACCAGCCCGATCTGTTCTGTGTCCCCTTGATTTTATGGGGCCCCAGAGTGTCACAATGGTGCCTTGGATCCATGGGGCCCTGCAGTGTCCTAATGGTGACTTGATTTCAAGAGGTCCAGCAGTGTCACCATGGACCCTTGGTTTAATGGGGTCGCACAGTGTCACAAGGGTCCCACTGATTCCAAGAGGCCCTGCAGTGTCACAATGGTCTCCCTGGCTCCCCAGGCCCCACAATGTCAAGTGACTCCTCCGTTGCATGAGCCCTGCAATGTCACAATGGACCTTTGGACCCTGGGGATTTGCAGTGTCACAATGGTATCCTTTGGTTCCACAGTGTCACAATGGACCACTGATAACAGGAGGCCCCTCTGTGTCACCCTGGAGCTTTGGTTCCATGCAGCCCTGCAGTGTCACAATGAACCCTTGATTCAATGGGGTTCCCCAATGTTACCATGGGCCCTTGGTTCCATGCAGCCCTGCAGTGTCACAATGGTCTCCTTTGGCTCCGCAGTGTCACAATGGACCATTGATGATATCAGGTCCTACAATGTCACAATGGACCTTTGGTTCCATGCAGCCCTGCAGTGTCACAAAAGCCTCTTGGTTTCACGAGGCCCCACAGTATCAAAATGATCCTCTTGGTTCTGTGGGGACCCCCAGGGTCACAATGGTCTCACTGGTTCCATGAGGCCTCACAGTGTCACAATGGCCTCCATTGTTCCATGAGGCCCCCTGGTGTCACAAATGAACCCTTGGTTTGATGGGGCCTCTCAGTGGCACAATGATCCCTACATTCCATGGAGCCACACAGCGTCGGTACCATCCCCTTGGTTCCATGAGGCCCCACAGTGTAACAATGGTCCCTTGGTCTCACAGGGCCCCACAGTGTCACAATGCTCCCTTGGTTCCATGGGCCCTGTGCTGCTGCATTCCCCCCTCCCCTTCTCAGCCCGCCCTGCCAGCTGAGAAATGCTCCTTGGGGCTCGGCCTTGGCCAGCAGCCCCTGGGCTCAGCTCCTCTGCAGCTCATCACAAACACTGTCTGCTCCAGCCACTGCTGCTGCCCAACCAGCTCCTGCTTTCTGCAGGAGCAGCCCTGGGAACTGCTTTTGTTCCCTCCGTGGCACAACATCCCTGTTCTCACACTGCCAAAGAAAGCTGTTGGTGCCCAGTGCGGCCAGGATGAACCATGGCTGGGACTGCAGCCCCTCTCTTGGGGCCCTGCACACAGCGCTCCAAAAGGAGCCCTTGGAGCTCTCCTGGGCCAGCCACTCCCTCTGAGTGGGGCCTCTCCCAGCCGGGAACTCTCCCGTTTGCTGCACTCGGGGATCCCCAACAACGACGCAGCCTGGGCCGATCCCCCCACTCCTCCAGGCTCAACCCTTCACCCGCTGGGGAGATGCCAAAGGATCCACAGGGAGCATTTCCTGCCCTCAGGGGAATTTCTCCCAGGTGCCTTGCACTGACTCTTTGTGTCTGTGTGCACACAGGAGTGCCTGTGCTGGGGAAATGTGGCAGAAATGCTGCTCTCAGAGGGGTTTGAGTGCCTTGGGTGGCTGAGTCAGTCAGGCCTGTAAGTGAGATTAAATCATGAGATCTAAACTAAGCTAAATGCTCCTAAGAGTTGTTCTTTTGCTAAGCTGTTACGGGTAATATATGTTATAAGCTAAATAAAACATTTTAAGTGTTAGTCCTCTGTAAAATTGCATAGTCATAGGACATAAGTTAGGTTAAATAGTGCTGTTCTTTTGAAAAATTGTGAAGTTGACAGTATCAGTTAAGGTTAAGGTGAAAGTTAAGTCCTTTAAAGTTTTACCTCTGTTAAGCTTTTGGGCTGTATTCCTTTTATCCTTGCCCTCACTAACCTTGTGTCACACACACACACACACACAGGGACAATTCTCACTTCATTTCTGTTTTGATTGCCTGGATTTTGTTTGGTTTTGTTGTTGCTTTGTTTCCTTGCTGTGCCTGAAGTGTCCACTAAGGAGCAGAATGACTCTTGCCAAGGAACTTTGTGCTGCTGTCCCTTAATATTCAATCTGGATTTTGCTGATCCCTTGCTGAGGATTTTTTCAGCGCTCTCAAGGCCTCGTTGGTAACAGGGTGAAGGAGCCCTGGCCCAGGCTCTGGCCCTGGGGGACACGGGGACGCTGCCGGGGGGTCCCTGTCCCCCTGTGCCACCCCCAGGGCCCCGGCCCCCCGTCCCCGTGTCAGGCTCTGGGGTCGATCTCGTGGAACATCCTCTGGGGGAGGCTGCGGGGCCGGGGGTGGGGGGACCCAGGGGGACAGGGGACCCCGCTGTGCACGAGCAGGGTTGGACTGCTCTGGGGGGAGCTGTGAGGGGGGCTGGGGCAGAGTGACCTCCCCAGTGACCTCACACAGCCCCTGAGATGTCACACAGCCCCTGTGTTGTCACACAGTCTTTTGTGATGTCATTTAGCCCCCTGTGATGCCACACAGCTCTTTTGCGATGTCACACACATACCAGTGATGTCACAGCCCACTCTGGGATGTCACACAGCACCATTTTGATTTCACAGAGCCAACTCTGGGATGTCACCCTGGAATGTCATGCAGCTAAACTGTGATGTCTTAGAAAACTCTGTGATGTCACAGAGTCACCATCTGATGTCAGAATCTGTTCTGTGATGTCACAGCCTGCTCTGTGATGTTGCACAGTCACCTGGTGATGTCATAACCCTCTCTCTGATGCCACAGAGCCACCTCTGTGATGGCAGATTCTTCTCTGTGGCCTCATAACCTGCCCTGTGATTGCACAGCACGCTCTATGATGTCACAGAACCCTCAAGAACTCCGTAACGTTGAAACACTGAAGTTTCTTGGACTTTTAGACATCCCTGTCAGGGACAAAACTGACAGAGTGTCCCCAGGTTCCAGGTAGAGCAGAACACTGGAGGCAGTGATGACAGCTGGGGACAAACAAGGCAAAGGTGTCTCTGGTGCTGAGCAAACCTGGATGTGGTTCAGGAATGCAAAGGGCCAAGGCCTGAGCCCCAGCCCCTGCCCAGGCAGATCCTGTCCCTCCCTCCTTGCTCAGGGCTCTTCCCGGGATGGGCACTGGCATGTGGGGATGGGCAATGCCAAGGGCAGGAGCATGGTGTTGGAGAAGGGAGACGTGACACCATATGGTTCATCAATGTAGCTCGATTTATTGATCTCCATTGACAGGTTAAATACACTTCTTAATTAGCCTCATACATATTGCAAAAGCTGAGCTCCTTATTGGTTAAAGGTATTTGCGTCAATATTTGCAACATAGTTATACTTTTGTATTTCTGTGGTTAGCTAGCTATTCCCAGTTCTGATTTCTACAGCACGTCTGCTAGTTCCAGGCCAAGTTGTTTTGCTGACAGAGAAATTCTGTATCCTAAAGCTACCCTTGCTCTTTGCTCTAATTACTGCCTATATTGATCAAGTTGTAGTTGTTGTGGCCTTTCTCTTGGAGCCACTCAGCAATCAGGCTCTCCACAGCATGGGGCGGCCCCTGCCAGGCTGCTGAGCAGGGACAAGGAGGCAATGAGGCCCCAGGCCTGCAAGGGTCACTTGTCCCCTCGTGGCCTCAGGCCCAGGCCCAGCAGCCATGGCCAAAGTGCTGCCCAAGTTGGCTCTGTCAGGGCTGTCTTGCAGCTGCTGCCCATCCCTGTGCCCTGTGCAGCCCAGGCTGTCCCACGGTGTCCCTGCCCTGCGCCTCTGTCCCTGCAGGCTGTCGGCATCCCCCGGCTGCCCCACCTGGCTGGGCCCTTCCTTTGCTGACAGCTCTGCCTCCTGCCTGCCTCTGCCTGCCCACACAGAGCCTTGGGCTGCTCCAGGCTCCTGCTGGGGGATGTGCTGCACCACAGCCCTGCCCTGGCAGGGAAATTCCTTTCGCCTCCAGTCTGCACCTCCCCATCTGCCCTTGGCATTAATTCTTCCTTTCTCAGGCTGTTCACTACCATGTCAAATGGATCCACCAATTCTGAAACCACCCTTCAATCCCTCCCAGGACTCTCCTCTGCTGTCCTCAGTCTCCACCCCACTGAGTACAGAGCTCCTTTTTCCTGGCTTGAGACCAAGAGCGCCTGGAAAAGAGGGACAATTCTTTTCCATAGGAAGGAAACAACAGAACCCCAGGGTTTGAAGGCAGATGAGAAGCAGCCACCAGAGGCCAAGGCCAGCCAGACCTGTCTGTCCTTGCAGCTTTTGTCTGAAAGCTACCCTTGGATATTTTGGGGAGTTTTGGGTGTGGAATTTCATTTTAGCCATGGGTTCCTGGACTGGAATGACAGTTCTCCATGGGAAGGAAAGGGCAGAGCCCCAGTGTTTCAAAGGCTGCCTAGAGGCAGCTCCAAGGAGGCCAAGGCCCACCAGAAGGCCCACCAAGGCCCACTGTTGTCAGGGGTGAATCCTTGGAGAGACAGAATTTGAGGGACCAAACCCCACTTTTGTCTGCGGGCATCTGGATGAGAATGGCAGTTCTTTTCAATAGGAAAGAAAGGTAAGACACCCCAGTGTTTCAAAGGCAATTGGGAGCAGACCTTCAGGAAGCCAAGAGAACCTGGACAGTCCTGGCAGCTTTAGTCTTGGAGCTATCTTTGGATATAAGGAATTTCGGAGGTAGATTCTCAGTTTTGGCCATGGATGCCTGGACTTGAAAGATGGTTTTTCCATGGGAAAGAAAAGCACAGGTCTGCAGTATTTTGAAGGCAGATGATAAGTGGCCCCAAAAAGTCAAGGCCAAGTAATAAGTGGGTTGTGTGAGGTCACAGGTTGGGCTATGACATCCCAGAGTTTTTTGTGTGAGGTCACTGAGCAGCTACAGCATCATAGAGGAGATTCTGTGACACCACAAAGCAGGCTGTGACATCATGGCATGGCTGGATGACATCATTGAGCAGGCTGTGAGGTCCAATTCTGTGCTGTGCCATTAGAGAGTAGCAGTATGACATCACTGAGGGTTTTGTGACATCAGTGAGGGAGTTGTGGCATCACAGAGCTGTCTGTGACATCATAGAGTAGGGTATAAGGCCATAGAGCAGACCCTGCCATCATAGTGGGTGGCTTTGTGACATCAGAGAGTGGGTTGTGACATCACTGGATGGCTGTGTAACATCATAGCACAGGTTGTGACATCACAGAACAGACTGGGCCATCACATCATGACTTTCTGCCATCACAGAGTTTTCTGTGACATCACAGTGCAGCTGCAGGACATTCCAGGGTAACATCCCAGAACTGGCTCTGTGACATCACAAGGGCACTGCGTGATGTCCCAGAGTGGGCTGTGACATCACAGATGGCTGTGTGACATTGCAAAACAGCTGTGTGGCATCATAGAGGCTGTGGCATCACAGGGAGCTCTATGACATCACAGGGACTGTATGACAACACAGGGGCTGTGTTGTATCACAAAAGAGCTGTGTGGCATCATAGGGGGCTGTGAAATCACGGAGATGGCTGTGTGACATAAGAGGGGCTATGTGACATCACAGGATGCTGTGTGACATCCCAGGGGCTGTGTGAGGTCACTGGGGAGGTCACTCTGCCCCGACCCCCCTCACAGCTCCCCCCAGAGCAGTCCAACCCTGCTCGTGCACAGCGGGGTCCCCTGTCCCCCCGGGTCCCCCCACCCCCGGCCCCGCAGCCTCCCCCAGAGGATGTTCCACGAGATCGACCCCAGAGCCTGACACGGGGACGGGGGGCCGGGGCCCTGGGGTGGCACAGGGGGACAGGGACCCCCCGGCAGCATCCCCGTGTCCCCCAGGGCCAGAGCCTGGGCCAGGGCTCCTTCACCCTGTAACCAACGAGGCCTTGAGAGCGCTGAAAAAATCCCCAGCAAGGGATCAGCAAAAACCAGATTGAATATGAAGGGACAGCAGCACAAAGTTCCTTGGCAAGAGTCACTCTGCTCCTAAGTGGAAACTTCAGGCGCACGAAGGAAACAAAGCAACAACAAAACCAAACCAAATCCAGGCAATCAAACCAGAAATGAATTGAGAACTGTCCCTGTGTGTGTGTGTGTGACACAAGGACAGTGAGGGCAAGCATAAAAGGAATACGGCCCAAAAGCTCATCAGAGCTCAAAATTAACAGGACTTCACATACCTTTGACTGAAACCTTAACCTTCTCAAATTAGTAAAAAGAACAGCACTTGACAGTATTTAACCTAACTTACAACCTATGACTGTTGCCGTTGTGGCAGGGGTTTGTAGATGGATGGATGAGGGAGACTCTTGATTCCATGATCAGAAGGCTATATTTATTATATTAGGATATATATATATATTATAACTATATTACATAAAGATAGAAAGGCAGAGGCTTCTTCTGAAGCTGCTAAGCTAACAGAGAGATAGAAAGGAATGAATAACAATGTCTGTGTCCCAGCACAGAGCGATAGCAGTCCTGCTGTGAATGGTCAGCAGATCCAAACATCTGCTGACCATCCAACCACAGGTGAATCTGTTGCATTCCACAGCAGCAGATAATAATTGTTTACATTTGCTGGTAAGCCTGTGAGCTCCAGCAAGGAGAAATCCTAAGAAAAGATTTCTCACAAAGGATGTCTACGACATATGACTTTACAATTTAATAGAGGAATAACATTTAACAGTATTTAACTCCACTTATAACTTATATTAAACAACTTAGTGAAAGGACAAATCCTAACAGCATTTAACTTTACTTAGACATTGTGACTTGACCTCACTTACAGTCCTGACTGACTCAGCTCTCCAAGGCACTCAAACCCCTCAGGGAGCAGCATTTCTGCCACATTTCCCCAGCACAGGCACTCCTGTGTGCACACAGACACACAGAGTCAGTGCAAGGCACCTGGGAGAAATTCCCCTGAGGGCAGGAAATGCTCCCTGTGGATCCTTTGGCATCTCCCCAGCGGGTGAAGGGTTGAGCCTGGAGGAGTGGGGGGATCGGCCCAGGCTGCGTCGTTGTTGGGGATCCCCGAGTGCAGCAAACGGGAGAGTTCCCGGCTGGGAGAGGCCCCACTCAGAGGGAGTGGCTGGCCCAGGAGAGCTCCAAGGGCTCCTTTTGGAGCGCTGTGTGCAGGGCCCCAAGAGAGGGGCTTCAGTCCCAGCCATGGTTCATCCTGGCCGCACTGGGCACCAACAGCTTTCTTTGGCAGTGTGAGAACAGGGATGTTGTGCCACGGAGGGAACAAAAGCAGTTCCCAGGGCTGCTCCTGCAGAAAGCAGGAGCTGGTTGGGCAGCAGCAGTGGCTGGAGCAGACAGTGTTTGTGATGAGCTGCAGAGGAGCTGAGCCCAGGGGCTGTTGGCCAAGGCCAAGCCCCAAGGAGCATTTCTCAGCTGGCAGGGCGGGCTGAGAAGGGGAGGGGGGAATGCAGCAGCACAGGGCCCATGGAACCAAGGGAGCATTGTGACACTGTGGGGCCCTGTGAGACCAAGGGAACATTGTGACACTGTGGGGCCTTATGGTATCATGGAGAGCACTGTGACATTGCTGGGCCTCATGGAACCAAGGGGACGGTACTGACTCTGTGTGGCTCCATGGAATGCAGGGATCATTGTGACACTGAGAGCCCTCATCAAACCAAGGGTCCATTGTTACACCATGGGGCCTCATGGAACAATGGAGGCCATTGTGACACTTTGGGGTGTCATGGAACCAAGGGGCCATTGTGACACTGAGGGGACTCATGGAATCATAGTGACCTTTGTGACACTATTGCCCCATGGAATAAGCAAAGCATTGTGACACTGTGAGGTCTCATGGAACCAGTGAGACCATTGTGACCCTGGGAGTCCCCACAGAACCAAGAGGACCATTGTATCACTGTAGGGCCTGGTGAAAACCAAGAGGCCTTTGTGACACTGCAGGGCTGCCTGGAACCAAAGCTCCATTGTGACATTGCAGGGCTCATGGAACGGAGGAGTCACATGACATTGTGGGGCCTGGGGAACCAGGGAGACCATTGTGACACTACAAGGCCTCATGGAATCGTTAGGACCATTGTGACACTACAGATCTTATAATCAAGGGGCCATTGTGACACTATGGGGCCCCATAAAACCAAGGGAACACAGAAAAGGTCCTATTGGTTTGACCTCCCATGGACTGCCTGACTGGTCCATTTAACCTTGGCATGTTGAGGGTCTCTTCTTATCTGCTATTGAATCACTGGTGTTCTGTACTTTCTTTCATATGAAAAAGATCTGTCCTTCTCCTCCAGACATCCATGACCAGAATTGGGATTTCACCTCTGAATTTTCTTATATCCAGAAAGTGTACACATTGGAATATTGCTAGGACAAGTCTGGCTGGCAATGGTTGCACAAGGGTCACCTCCCATCAGTCCCCCAAAAAATGGGGAAGGCTCTGTGCTTTCCTCCTTATGGGCAAGAACCATCCTGCTTCTCCAGACACCCATGGGTGAGATTGGGGTTCCACCTCCAAAATTCCTTAAATTCAAAGTGTGCTTCCAGACAAAATCTGCCATCCCTGACAAATCTGGCCGACCTTGGCTTACTGAGGCTCTCACCTGCCTTCCAAACACTGGGGCTCTGTGCTTTCCTTCTTATGGAAAAGAACTATCCTTCTAGTCCAGGTGCCTATGGCCAAATGTGGGTTCCACCTCCAACATTCCCAGTTGTGACAGACTGGAGGAGATTGTTGGCTCGAAACATTTCATGTGTGGGGGAGGAAGGGGCAGGTCCAGCCTTGCCCTGCCCTGGAACCCCAATCCCCCCAGAGCCTCTATCCCAGCCCAGCAGTGGCTGCCAGTCCCTGGCACAGCACAGGCAATGCTCCACAGCCACCTCTGCAGCCCCAGCCCAGCTCCTGAGGGACCAAATGAGCCCAAGCCCCACCTGGGGGAAGGGCCCAGGGAGACCAAGGGGTATTGAAGGCTGACCACAAGGCAAGCACAAATCTTGACACTACCTCCTCTTGGAATTTCCATCTCCACACCACTGGAATCCAGGAGATGGTAGCTGTGTGTATGCTTCTCTAAATCTTATTTTTCTCTCTTTCTGTGTCTACTTGTAGTTTTATCCTCTTGCAAAATTTGATTAACTTCAAATTAAACGGGATTAGAGATTGTGAAGTTAAGTCAAATTAATGCTTTGAGCAGTGTTTTTTTGTCGATTGAATGACCTCTTAAACCTTTTTCTGAAGTTTCTCTGATTTTCTAAAGTTGCCAGTAAAGGCTGTTTTGTTGTTTTGAGGTCCTGAGAATCTCTTGTTGGTATTTCTCCAGGGAGTCCAATTCAGAGGACACAAATAATTGTAATTCCTTTTAAATGTCTCCTTTAGTAAGTTGTTTCAAGAATGGGAGTCAGGGCTTGTGTGTCCTGCTTGGCCCAGCCCAGGCAGGGCTTTCCCAGCCACATCCCACACTCCATTGCCCAGCTGGAGCCGCTGGTGCCTCTGAGTTGTGCTGCCCAAGCCCCAGGGACGCTCTCCTTGTCTGCCCATTCCCCCACGCTCTCTGGGCAGGGATGGCCTCACTGGGGGCTGCTGACATCCTCAGCACCCTAGAGGCTGCTGCTGAATTTTCCTGCTGCAGAGGCTTGTTCAGCCTTCATCTCTTGAGTGCAGGAATTCAGTGTCCCCGGGCTCATTAACATTCAGAACACCTGAACAAGCCAAGCCCCTGGGAATAATTTAATTTCAGTTTCCAAATAATTTGTAGTTAAGTAGATCTCAGTAGTGTATTCAAAGTGAATACATGATATTTAAAAAGACAGCAAGAAGATATTTTTTAGGTCAAGTTAAGTTTTGTGTCCTGTTAATTTATTGATATGTGCAATCTCCAATTGACACTTATTTCAAGTACCTCCTGATGCAGTTTGAATAGATATGGAAATCAAGACCCTCCATGGCTGACAATCAATCAGACTCTATCCCTACCCCCACTCCACCATTTCCCCCATCCAAGCCCTGGCACTCAGAGCAGCCTTGTGCAAATCTGAGCTCCCTCCAGCCCAGGCTGCACCTGCAGCTTTCACCTTCTTGGCTCCAACTCCCACCTGCTTTCCTTGGAGAAGGAGCTGCTCAAGACACAGAGGGATGTTCATTTCTTGTCAGCCAACAAAGCCAAGGGAAGGCACAGCTCCATCACATGCAAAAGTCATTTTTCTCCCTGGCTCTGCCCTGCTTCTGATCCCCACAGTCTGTCCTGTTTCCTTCATCCCTGCATTGCCAGGGACTTGGTGGGACCAGGGAGCTCTGCTCTGGCTATGGAGGGAGGTCCAAGTGCCACCACTGGAGTGGGAACCACAACTCATCAGGTTTGTGTCCTTTGGTGGTCAGGAACTGATGAGACTCAGAGGCACAGAAAGTTTCTCTTCATGGCCAACAGACCACAGTTGAAGAGGACACAATTTAATAACAATCACACTCTTCCCTGAGCTATGTGTAACATCCCAGCAGTGTCTGATGAGTCCACCATACACAACTGATTTCCATACTAAAATTAATTTCAGACAAACCTGGTTCTGTGATAGATATGAACAAAATTTAGTTCTTGTATCAGGATGCTTGTCCTGGAGGTGGGGGCAGAAAAAATTCCTGATTTGCAAAGCTGTCAGTGGTGGATGGAGAAGGGAGGTCAGGCTGCTCTTGGTGTTGAGGAAATGCTGAAACCAGCCTGATTCATTTCATCTCCTCCTGTCCTGGCTGATCTCCCCTCTTTCCCCTTCCACCCATTGGCTTTTGTCTCCCACCAGGCCCCCCAGTGAAGAGCCTGGCTCTGTGTTCTCCATCCCCTCCTGGCTGGCACTGCCAGGCTGGGATGAGGAGCCCCTCAGCCTTCCCTGCTGTGGGCTGGACAAGCCCAGCTCCCTCAGCCTCTGCTCACAGCCCAAGGGCTCCAGCCCCACCTTGGAGGCCCTTCTCAGACCCTGCTCCAGCTGCCAGACATCTTTCCTGCCCTGGGCAACCCAACCCAGGCCACAGTGACCTGGATAATCCCTGTCCTTGATGTCCTGGTCACACAGCCCTGGCCCCTTGTCCCCATGTCAGGCTCTGGGGTGGATCCTGTGGAACATCCTTTGGTGGAGGCTGTGGCTCCAGGTGGGCTGGGGGGATCCCGGGGGACAGGGACCCTGCTGGGCATGGACAGCATTGGACTTGTTGGGAGAAACTGTGAGGGGGAGCTGGGGCAGAGTGACCAACCCAGGGACCTGACACAGCCCTGCTGGGATGTCACACAGCCCCCCTGTGATGTCACAGCCTTCTCTGTGATGTCACAGCCCGTTCTCTAATGTCACACACATAGTCACAGCCAACTCTGTGATGTCACAGCTGGCTCTGTGATATTACAGAGGCTGTCTGTGATGTCATAGCTGCTCCATGACCTCACATAACCCACTCTGTGATGTCACAGCCCTCTCTATGACCTCATGTTACCAGAAGATAAATTGCCTACACCAGGTGAGCTCCCACATGGAGCTTGTTCTCAAAAATTCCAGGCCGATGGAAACCACTCAATGCCCATTGTGTGAGAAGGGGAACTGGAAGTTCACCAGCCTCAGTGTCCTGCCAGCTCAGCCAAGCCCACTGGAACATTGGGGTCCACGACCACCAGGGACCACCAGAGACACCTCCAGGACAGAACATTTGGGTAAACGGGAGGGAAAATGTTAATGGTTTCGGGGAAATGATTATCATATGTATGTTTAGTCCAGGATAATTAATGGTTTTGTGTGCAAAATACAGAAAATAAACAGAAACTTTCCTGTACTCAGCCTGCATGGCTTTGGGAGGATCTCTGCTCTGTGCATCCAGCTGAATAAAGAATGCTGCTTCTTAATGCTACACTGGTGTTAAGGAGTTTTCTGTTTTACCAAATTTTTGGTAACACTCCCACTGCCAAGGAAAGCTCTGTCTGCTGCTGTTCACAAACAGAGAAGGGCTGGGGCAGATGTAGGGCTCAAAAGCTGCCTGGGGCACAGTCACCATGGAATAATCAAGTTTTCAATGTTCTGTGAAAGAAGGAGGGGCAGCAACAAAACTTCTGCACTGGAGTTAGGAAGGGCAGACTTTGGCCTGTTTAGGATGCAGATTTGGGGAGTATGAAATCAGGTCCTGATTTTTTTAAGGGAAACAGCCCTTAAAAACAAAGGGGTTCAGGAAGGATGGGCAAATTTAAAGAAAATAATCTTAAGGGGATTTGTCCCACACTTTGTTCCAGTGTGCCAAAAGATGAGTCAGTGAGCAAAATGACTGGTCTGGCTCCACATGGTGCTTTTGTGGGAAATCAAGGGTAAAAAGGAATGGCAACTCAGGAAATATTTAAGGTTGATGTTAGGTTATAAAAAAGAGATATAGAGAGGTGACAGCTCAATTAGAACTCAACCTGGTGGCTTCTGTAAAAAAAAAAAAAAGTTTTCACAAAAAAATTATAGGAAAAGGAGGGAGAAGGAGAACCTCTACACTTTATGAATTGCAGTGGAGAATAAAATAACTAAAGATAAGGAAAAGGCTGAACTGCTTAACACATTTTTTGTCTCATTTTTCAATATTAGCACAGGTTGCCCTCAGGCCAAGCATTCTCCTGAGCTGGCAGATGGGCACAAGGAGCAGAACAGCCCCCTGGAATCCAGGAGGAAGCAGCTGGTGACCTGCTGAGCCACTCAGATGCTCACAGGTGTATGGGATCAGATGGGATCCATCCTAGGGGGATGAGGGAGCTGGTGGATGAGCTCCCCAAGCTGCTCTCCATCATTTACCATCAGTCCTGGCTCCCCAGGGAGGGCCCAGAGCACTGGAGGTGCCAGTGTGAGCCCATCCCCAAGAAGGGCTGGCAGGAGGATCTGGGGAACTCCAGGCCTGTCAGCCTGACCTGGGTGCCCGGCAAGGTTATGGAACAGATCACCCTGAGTGCCATCACAGGGCACCCACAGGATGGCCCAGGGATCAGAGCCAGCCAGCGTGGATTTAGGGGTGGCAGGTCCTGCCTGGCCAACCTGGTCTCCTTTTATGACCAGGTGGCCCACCTGTGGATGCAGGAAAGGCTGTGGATGTTGTGTGCCTGGATTCCAGCAAAGCCTTTGACTCTGTCTCTGACAGCATTGCCTGGAAAAGCTGCAGCCCACGGCTTGGGCAGGTTCCCTCCTGGCTGGGAGATTGAAGAGCTGGCTGGAGGCTGGGCCCAGAGAGTGGCGGGGATGGTGCTGCAGCCAGCTGGTGTCCAGGCACTGGTGCTGTCCCCAGGGATCTGTGCTGGGCCCAGTCCTGTTTAATATCTTCACTGATGATCGGGGTGAGGGGATCGAGTCCCCCATTCACAAATTGCAGATGGCACCAAGCTGGGTGTGAGTGTGGATCTGCTGGAGGGCAGGACAAGAAGACACAGCCTTAAGCTGCACCAGGGGAGGCTCAGGCTGGACAATAGGAAGAAATTCTTCACAGAAAGGGTGAGTGGGAACTGGAATGGGCTGGCCAGGGGGGAGGTGGCAGAGTCACTGTCCCTCTCCAGTGGCACTTGGTGGCATGGTGTGGGTGACAAGGCAGTATTAGGGCATTGGTTGGACTTGATGATCCCAAAGGTCTTTTCCTGCCTATTTGATTCTGTCATTCTGTGATGACTGGGACACTCTGGGGCCATTGTGACCCTGCAGGGCCTCGTGGAACTAAGGGAACCATGGTGACACCGTGCAGCCCCACAGAACCAGGGGTCCATTGTGGTACTTGCAGGAATCCTGAAAATCAGAGGGTTTTGAGAAAGGAAAATGCAGGCCTGGGAAAGCTGGGAAAGTTAGATGCTAAAGCAGCAGAAATATTAGTAATGCAAACGTGAGAGAATATGAGAATAGAACAATAGGCCTATGTTAGATGCTGCCTTAAGTAATAACAAGTTTACTTAATGTATATCTTTAGAAGGTTAAAGTTCTGAATAAACTTTTTTGCTTTGATACTAATGAACAAGCTATTGTTTGAAACTAGGCCGCACGTGTGCTTTATATTATTGGATGAAAATATTGTCAATGTTCTTGTTCTCTAAATGTGATTGGCTAAAACGCAGATGGAAATGGCTTTATGATATGCTGTAACACTAAGTCTCTTTGGCATTCTGCTTGGTTCAGTGAGAGGTTGCATCCATTTTGTCTCCATTGTTGTAACAATGTGCTGAGCTGGATGCTGAATAAATCTCTCTGACGCTGACCACAGTGTCCCGTTCCGTTCGTGTACTGTACATAGATTTTTGCCAGGGCAGTGGCGCCTCATGTTGGGGCATTTTGAGTAGACTAGAAAAAAGAAGAAATAAATTGACGGTTTGCTGCCCTCGGAGACCCAGTTGTTAATAAGGAGAAACTGTTGCATCCCCTGGTTTTCTACGTCTTTAGTGTATATAAGTAACATAGTATAAGGGGCTTCTGGGTAACGTGATGGGAAACAATTTAACGGACTCAGAATGGGACGTCTTTCATGATCTTGACAAAATATTACAGGAAAAAGGACGTTCAGATATCTCAAAAACTGAGTTAAAGGATTTATTAATCTGGACTAAAGCTAATACTCCAAATATAAACTTGCAGTCTGTTTTACTTTTGTTTTTTGGGATCAGATAAACTGGAGACTTTATAATCTATTTACTCTCAAAAAGGAAGAATCTGTTGGTAAACTTATGCCTGCTTGCTGTGTTTTAATGGAAACTTTTAAACCGAATGACTGTAATAGACAGTCCTCGAACTTGCTAAACAAAGTATCTTGTTCAGATTCTTCAAATTCAAGTGAAACCGAGTTAAAGTCTTTATCGGGAGGAATTTCGGGGGTCGCTCCGGTTGCTTCTCTCTCTCCTGATCCGTCTGGTCCTGGCTCGGGGGTTGCTGATCCGTCCAGTTCAAATCCCGGGGCGGCTGACTGTGTTGCTTCTTCCAAAAACTGTGAATTGGAACGATTTGCTTCTCTGGGTGTGTCCCCTGTTTCTTCCGAGCAGGTCGGTGTCTCTGCAGCTGAGAGTGGTTCTTCAAACCCCCCTCTGGGAAAAACCGAACTTTTACCGTGTCGCGAAAAAGGTTCAGATTCAATGTTGTGCTCTGGAAATGATAATTTGCTTAATGTGTCTCTCGGTTGTAATGATAGTCGTTCGGAAGGGAAAAATATTCAGTTACAGAAGCTTTGTGATAAGGAAATTGCACTTCCTGAAAATACTCAAACTAAGAATGTTGATTTTGATTTTGCTTTGCAAGGTGCTGTGGGGTGGGGGGCTTCCCTACTGTTTCCCCTTCGCAGGAAAATGTCCCATTGAATTCTGTTTCTCAAGGTGCTTTGTTTTGTGATTCTGGGAGTTCTTTGTTGGTAAACTGTTCAAATAAGTCATTGCCCGGGTTTTCTGTTGCTTGTCAGAATTCTAACACAGAGAATGGCAAAATTAGAACTGTGGATTTGCTTTCTGCAAGCAGGACAGAGGGAGCAATCCCCAAACAAAAAAGGTATGCTTAAAGTAAGTGATTTTCAAAAGGTTTCAGAGGGAAAACAGACTGAGATTTTAAATACTTCCAATTTTGGTTTTTCTGGTGGTAGAAAAATATTATTTCACAGTCAGCGTGTGATATTGGCAGGGTCCCAGAGTTCTCTCAGGATGATGTTGGCTGTTACCCAGCTCCTTGTGAAACATGCCTTTGTTCTTTGGAAATTAGCAAGAATAAAAATTCAAGGTTGTGTTCCTTACAGAAAACAAATGCTGGCTGTATTCCACAAATTAAAGAACACTCCCATTTCGTAGAACACACCCCTCTCCCAGCCCCTCTGGGAGGGACTCCCGGGGGGGAGTGGTCCTTGACCAAGCCCACCTCCGTCCCTCCTGGCAGGACTTCAAGAGAGGCGTGTTGTTGTTCAGAGGTCTCTGCCCAGAACTCAGGGGTGTGTGCTCACGCCTTTACTGGCAGAGCTGCCGGGAAGGACAGTAATGTCCTTGCCAAGAATTCAGATGCTGACCGGAGTCCCGGAGAAACTGGTTGCTGTAGTGACCACTCTAGCATGAATTCAGAATCTGGCCTGGTTCCCAGAGCTTCTGTTGTTAAAGAAACAGTCCTTTTAAAACAAGAACCACCTTTAAATCTACCTAACTGGTCTGATATTAATCAGAAATTGGAAAAAGATTGGGATTCAAAGAAACTCCTTGCATTGCCTGTTCGTTACGGCCGTCGTGATGCCAATCCTACTTATGAGAGTCTCTCTCATCATGATATAAAAGAATTGCGTCTTGCACTGAAAGATAGTGGGTTTTCCTCTCCTTATTTTAATACAGTGTTGAAAAGTGTTTTTAATACCTATGATTTAGTGCCTGCTGATTGTCGAAATCTGGCCTCTTTAATTTTAACCAATTCACAATATCTTTTATGGGAACTTCAATGGAAAAAGCTTCTTAATAAGTTGATTGAAAAATATGCTAACACTAATTATGCCCATTTAGACGTTGTTCAATTAGCAGGTGATCCACCTTACCATAGAGCAGAAAATCAAGCAGCAGAATTGCCTCGGCCTGTATTAACAGATATTAAAGAAGCTGCTAGAAAAGCGTTGTTTTCAGTGGAGCCAGCTGGCACACATATTAATGCTTATACCTTAATTAGACAAGGTGAAACAGAAACCTTTGGTTCTTTTCTAGATAGATTAACTCAAGCAGTTGAAAAGCAGTGTCAGGACGAACAAGCTCGTCCTCGTCTTATTCAAAATCTTGCTTTTGTAAATGCTAATGATGAATGTAGAAAAATTATCTCAGCTTTACCTGATCAGCCTCCAACCATTACTCAGATGCTAACAGCTTGCAGCCGAGTTATGAATCAACAAAACTTTTCAAATTCACAGGTCACTGTTTCAAATAAGACCTTGGAAGACAATTTAACACAACGAATTGATAAAATTGAAAAGCTTTTGGAAAAACAGGAAAAAATTTGGGAAAATACTGTTAGCTCTGTGCAGTTGGACTCTGATAAAAGGCCTTGTGGCTTTGCTTGTGGTAAACCAGGTCATGTTAAAAAGGACTGTCGCGTGAAACCATTTTCATACAATCAACTTTCTATATGCCCACGATGCCAAAAAGGGAGGCATCTTTCTAGACATTGTCACTCTTTGTTTGACATTCAAGGCAGGCCTCTGTCGTTAAACTTCAAAAACAGCGCGCCTTGCCACCGCGCTCAGACACAAGTAGTGGTACCGTCTGGCAATCAGAGACCCAATCAAATGATATTGATACCTCAGTCGTCTATCCCTCAATCAATCAATCCTCAAATGGCTCAATGCTCTCAAGTGCAAGGCTCGAACTGGCTTCCTCAAAGTTAATTCATCTTTTAAATGATTCATCCTGGGTTAATATTCCTACTGGAATTATTAACCCTTGTCAACAAGAACAAGAATTTTTAATTTTAGGCAAATCAGACAACAAAATTTTTGGACTTTCAATTCTTCCTACTGTTGTTTCAGTGAATCCTAATGAAGAGCTAATGATTTTAGCTCTTGCACTTGATGTTCCTATGGTGATTCCTCCAAATACACCTGTTGCTATTGCATTCTTGTCACAGATAAATCCACTCAAGCAAAGCAACTCTTCTACTAGTACCTCTGGTCCAGAGGTCTTTTGGGTGCAATGTTTAGATCGTGACCGACCACAACTGACTTGTACACTGACTCATTGTGGTAAAACAATTTTTGTTACAGGCATGCCAGATACTGGTGCAGATGTTACTGTAATTTCTCATAGGTTCTGGCCCAATGATTGGGATTTGGTAGCTCCTTCCGGTTCCCTTACAGGGATTGGAGGTGCTACTGTGTGTTTGCAAAGTGCATCCATGATTAACATTACAGGTCCTGAAGGAAAGACTGCAACAGTGTGTCCTTTTGTTGTTCAGAAGCCTCTCACTGTTTGGGGAAGAGACGTCCTGTCCCAATGGGGAGCAAAACTGGAAGTGGGCCTGTGACGACCACCACGTCGAAACCTGTTACCTTAAGGCTAACCTGGAAAACTGATCACCCTGTATGGGTTGATCAATGGCCTCTGACTGAGAAGAAATTGAACATTCTTAATAAATTAGTAAAGGAACAGTTACAGCTAGGTCACATCGTTCCTACAAATAGTCCCTGGAATTCTCCAGTCTTCGTCATTCACAAGAAGACATCTGACTCCTGGAGATTGCTGCATGACCTGAGGAGAATCAGTGAAGTGATTGAAGACATGGGACCCCTTCAGCCTGGACTCCCATCATTATCGATGATTCCAAAAGACTGGCCTCTCGTCGTAATTGACTTAAAGGACTGTTTTTTCCATATTCCACTTCATCCTGATGATGCTGCAAGATTTGCCTTTTCAGTTCCTGTCATCAATCGAAGAGAACCAGTACAGAGATATCACTGGAAATCTCTTCCGCAAGGGATGAAAAATTCGCCTATCATTTGTCAATATTTCGTCACACAGGCATTGTCTCCTGCTCGCCAGAAGTTTCCAAGATCCATGATTCTACACTACATGGATGATTTACTCATTGCAGCTTCAACGCAAGAAGAGGTGGAAGATACCCGTGCCTGCGTTGTCACTGAAATCCAAAAGGCTGGACTTAAAATTTCTACTACGAAAAATCAAGAAATTCCACCCTGGAGGTACCTAGGATGGAAAATGACTGAGACGACAATAACACCACAGAAGATACAGATCCGGACAAGCGTCAATAATCTACAGGAATTACAAAAACTTCTAGGAGAAATCAATTGGGTCCGTCCAGTTTTGGGAATTACCAATGATGAACTTAGTCCACTTTTTGATCTGCTGAGAGGCAGCTGCGATCTCACTTCTCCAAGAACTTTAACACCTGAAGCTCGTGCAGCCCTTGACAAGATCACTGAATCTCTTCAAAAACGACAGGCTCATCGCTGGGCTCCGGAAAAGCCTTTCTTCTTTGCAGTTTTAGGAGAAAAGATGCAACTTTGTGGTCTCATTTTTCAGTGGGATCCTTCTGGTTCAGATCCTTTGTTGATAATAGAGTGGGTTTTTCTTCCTTACAGGTTTTCAAAAACTATTACTACAGTTTTAGAAATGATAGCACAACTTGTAATTAAAGCCAGAACCCGATTGTTAACTCTAGCAGGCCAAGAATTTTCAGTTATCTATTTACCTTTGAAAAAAGATTACTTCAATTGGGCAATGCAAAATTCTGATGATCTACAATATGCATTTTTGGCTTTCCCAGGTATTTGTTCTGTTCATTACCCAGCTCACAAACTATTGCAAGCAAAATTGTGTTTCAAAGAAAAACCTAAATTAAGTCAAGAGCCTTTGAATGCAGTGACTCTATTCACTGATGGCTCAGGCAAAAGCCACAAATCAGTTATAACCTGGCTGAATCAAAAAACTAATGCTTGGGAATCCGACATTCAAATTGTAGAAGGTTCTCCTCAAATTGTTGAGCTTGCTACTGTGGTTCGGGCTTTTCAGCTTTTCCCTCAACCTTTTAATTTAATCACGGATTCCGCCTATGTTGCTAATGTAGTTAAAAGAATAGAGGGGTCAGTTTTAAAAGATGTTAGTAATGCTATCTTGTATCGTTGGCTTTCATGTCTTTTTACAACCTTGCAATATAGAACTAATCTATATTTTGTTTCTCACATTAGGGCTCATTCCTCGCTTCCTGGATTTTTAGTGGAAGGAAACGCAAGAGCGGACAATCTGACAATGGTCATTTCAAACACTTTACCAAACATTTTTGAACAAGCAAAATTAAGTCATGCTTTCTTTCACCAAAATGCACAAGCACTTATGCGAATGTTCCAAATTACTAAAAGTCAAGCTAAGGCTATCATCAATACTTGCCCTGACTGTCAGCTTGTGCAGCCTCCTGTTTCTATGGGAGCTGTCAACCCACGAGGTTTGCAAAGTCTACAGTTATGGCAAACTGACATCACTAAATATCCATCCTTTGGTAAATTTAAAAATATCCATGTGTCAGTGGACACCTTCTCTGGTGCGCTTTTTGCTTCCCTTCACACAGGTGAAACGGGCAATCATGCCTGTCATCATTTTTTGCAAGCTTTTGCTTCATTGGGTGTACCTCAAGAAGTAAAAACTGACAATGGTCCCGCATATACATCTCAAAAATTGGCCACTTTTCTAAACGAATGGGGTGTTCATCACATCTTTGGTATCCCTCACTCTCCCACAAGTCAAGCAATTGTTGAAAGAGCACACCAAACATTAAAACGCGTCTTAGATCAGCAGAGGGGGGGAGCTGAGGCCACACCTCAGATGAGGCTGAACAAAGCTTTGTATGTCCTCAATTTTTTAAACAGTTCAGATGCAGAACCTGATCCTCCTATCTTTAGGCATTTTTTAAACAATACACAGGCAAAATTGAAGGAAAATCCTCCTGTTCTAGTTAGAAACTCAGATTCTGGTCAAATTGAAGGTCCTTTTCGTTTAATAACATGGGGCAAAGGGTATGCTTCTATCTCTACAGGTGCTGGAATTAAGTGGGTTCCTGCCAAAAACGTCAAACCATATCGCACTCCAGAAAGTGTTGGCGAGCCCAGAACCGAGGAAGCAAGCACGCAGACGTGAGCCGAGCGGAGGGATCCCGGGTCACGCCTGACGTTCCTTGTGCCTGACGTTCTTTGTGCATCGGTGGAACCTGCAAACCCTGATTTTGTGTTAATTTATAATTATGTCGATTGTGTATCCAATGTTTGTTTAACAGAGCTGACTTTTGGCAGAAGTTTAAAGCTTTGGTTTCTTGAGAGCAACATCCTTAATTTCAATAAAAGTTATGCCAAAAATTAGCTCATGAAAAAGATGGATCAACTGCAATTTCTTTGTTGGTATTGGTGGTTTTTAATTGCTTTTTGTTGTGCAGATTTGCCTGTGGAACAACCGAAGACAAATGTTTGGGTAACCTTAGCCAAGGCAGCCGGCTCAGATACTATATGTTTGTCTAATTCGGAACCAGAGAAACCTTTCTCAACCTGTCTGGTGGGTGTGCCAGTAAAAGAGTTGCCCTCGGTCAAAAAACAATCTAATGGTAAATCAGGTGAAATTGATAAGGTAAACCATCCTACATTGAATTGGAATGTTTGGGCCAAAAAACTTCCTAGGGCAGCTTCTGAACCCCAAGAATTAGAAATCCTTGGTTCTTTAACCATAGACTTTTGCTTTACCTTCATTGCTAGTGCTTTGCGAAAAGGAGATCCCCCAAAGTATAATGTTACTCCTCATTATTTTGCATACAGAAATTTGAGTTTTTGGTGTAATTTTTCAAATAGTTGGAATGTGCTTTCTGAGGCTGACCAATATCCACGGCAATTACCAAAAGGGTATTGGTTCATTTGTGGAGACAGGGCTTGGCAAGGCATTCCGGCACATCTTGAAGGTGGCCCTTGTAGTATTGGGATGCTCACTGTCATTGCACCATCTGCCAAAGCAGTCATGAAGAAAAAACAAAGAAAAACGAGAGCTGTTCGTCATTATGAGGAAAACTGTCAAAGTGATTTCATGCCTTGGAAACCCACAAGAAGAGTTTCAGTAGGTATATTTTTACCCCAATGGGCTTCAGCAGAAGCTTTGAAACAATTAGATCGGGTCGGATGTTGGCTCAGTAAGCAAGTTAATGCCACATCCTCTGCAAGTAGTGATACGTTAACTGATGTAGATAGTGTTAGGCATGCTACTCTTCAAAATAGAGCAGCAATTGATTTTCTTTTACTGGCACAAGGACACGGTTGTGAAGAATTTGAAGGATTGTGTTGCATGAACCTATCCGATCACTCTGAATCCATTCACAAAAGTATACAAAAATTAAAAGATCTGACAGCCCAAATTAAGGAAGATAGTAGTTCTTGGTTGGATGAGTTGTTCCAAGAATGGAGCTTTGCACCTTAGATAAGGCAACTTTGCAAGATAAGTCTCTATGTCCTTAGTGTTTTAATATTGATATTGATAGTGATTCCCTGCATACTTCATTGTGTGCGGAGAATGATGAACAAAACAGTCCGAGAAATTTTTGTCATTCAAGAAAGAGAGTTAGGTAATAAGAGTACAGAGAGTGTTCGTAATCTTACAGAGATGCCCGATGAAGGCATCGAAATGGAAGAAGGTTTTGAGTTCAGACCCTGGAATCGACAAGAATTTTTTGAAACATGACTCGTGACTATTATCAGACATGATTCATTCACTTATCAGACATGGTTCATTCACTTTTTCACGGACTGGGCCTTCACAGCATTAAGTTGCTGTGCTGTAATATAGCAACGCTTAGTGTCTGCAAGAGCAAACCTTCCACAAATAGTACAGAAAAATATTATAGTAAGGCTAAGAAACGCAAGTAGTCAACGACACGCATATGACGGTCTCTATATGTATCAGCAGGGAGGGGGAATTGCAGGAATCCTAAAAATCAGAGGGTTCTGAGAAAGGAAAATGCAAGCCTGGGAAAGCTGGGAAAGTTAGATGCTAAAGCAGCAGAAATATTAGTAATGCAAACGTGAGAGAATGTGAGAATAGAACAATAGGCCTATGTTAGATGCTGCCTTAAGTAATAACAAGTTTACTTAATGTATATCTTTAGAAGGTTAAAGTTCTGAATAGACTTTTGTGCTTTGATACTAATGAACAAGCTATTGTTTGAAACTAGGCCGCACGTGTGCTTTATATTATTGGATGAAAGTATTGTCAATATTCTTGTTCTCTAAATGTGATTGGCTAAAACGCAGATGGAAATGGCTTTATGATATGCTGTAACACTAAGTCTCTTTGGCATTCTGCTTGGTTCAGTGAGAGGTTGCATCCATTTTGTCTCCATTGTTGTAACAATGTGTTGAGCTGGATGCTGAATAAATCTCTCTGACGCTGACCACAGTGTCCCGTTCCGTTCGTGTTATGTACATAGATTTTTGCCAGGGCATTACTCCCAGACAAAATCTGCCAGTACAGTCAAGTCTGGCCAGCCTTGGCCTCTGGTGACTGCCTCTCATCTGACCCTGCGCCACTGGGGCTCACTTGTTTCCTTCCTATGGAGACCATTGTGACACTGCAGAGCATTGTGGAACTAATGGGCCATGGTGACACTGCAGGCCCTTGTGGAACCTGTTACACTGTAGGAACTTGTGGAACCAAGGGAAACATTGTGATCCTGCAGGGCACCATGGATCCAAGGGGCCACTGTGACACTGTGGGACCTCATGGAACCAAGGACATCATTGTGGCTCTGTTGGGCCGCATGATCCCAAGGGGCCAGTGCAAAGCAGCAGTGTGGGAGTTAGCCTGGCTGTAACTCAGACAGATTTTACCCCAAAAGAATTGGGCATGAGTTTCTAGTCATAGGAATAATTTGTTTAAATTAGGATGAGCTTGAGTGTTCCCCCATAAGCCTTTAGTGTTGTTCTGCTAAGTTGTCCAAGTTCTACTCCCTTGTTGGTTCGTTGCTTACTTGTTTCTTCTATGTGGTTATTGTTCTAGTTTTCTAGCCCCAAGTGTAAATGTTGCTGCTTCCCCTTTGCCTCAGGTCTTAGGATCCTGCCCCTCGTACTGTGCTCGACTTCTCCATGTTCATTGTTTTTCACCCTATTATTAAAGTTCTTTTTGGGTAACTCCATCAAACTGACTCCTTTTCATTTTCACCCCCCTTGCCTTGAAGTCAGGGAACCAGAGAAATTTGTCTTCATTGTGACATTTGGTGCCCGAACAGGGACCAGGACATTCAGGGCTCCCTGTGTCAGTCATGCCAGCTGGGGTTAGCTGATGGATAGGCCAGTGCTCCCCAGGATTTTGGATTGTGCCGGGCCCAGCGGATTCATCGTTGCTTCAAAGGGACCTTGCACAGGATCGGCAGGGACAATGACAGTTTCACCTGCATAGGATTGCAGGTGGGTTTGGGGAAATGCAAGAGGTTTATTGCCCATTTTGCCACTGTGTTTTACAGTATGCACCCACGTCCCATAATCAATTTGGGGTGTTCCGCTAGCTCTTCTCCATAAAGCAGAGAAAGAGAAAAATGGGCAGCCAGATGTCCAAATTAGAAAGGAGCATATATGGATGCTTTCATTCTCACTGATCATGACATAATATTTTCAAAGAACAAATTAAAATCAATCATGAAGTGGATCATAAAAAATTTTCCAGATGCCTCTGCTGACGAAATCCATACCACTGAATTTTGGGACTCAGTGTGAGCAACCTTTCAATCAAAAGGGACCCAATTGCACCCCGCATGCTCCCCATCTTCCACACCATCCTTGAGACCCTTCACCAGCAAGCAGTGTGTTGAAAACTGAATCCATTGGTCACTCCTAACTCGGGACCTTCCCTCAAACCTGCCTTTCTCAGACCTTCCACAATGGTACAAGATGGCAATGGCCACACGGTCTTGGAGGATCATGCCCGGGAGACTCAAGATGGAAGGAGCCTGAATGTAGCTCAGGAGCCCAACCATCCTCCCTCCATCTTGGCTCCTCCACTTGCTGCTACCACAACCTTCTCTTCCGCCCTGAACGAACCCCCAGACTCCATCCCCACACCTGCAGGTCATGCCCTCACTGTCAATCATTCTCTCCACCCTGAGCCATGCCTTCAATTAAGGAAGGAGACTGGCAAATACCCTCGAAACTCCTCATTGCCCCCATATGAAAGGAGGGGAGAGAATCCCAGGTATCAGCCACTGGTTTATGGGGAAATCAAGGATCTGTGTAAGGCAGCTAAAGACCAGAGAAAGGACTTAGCTTGTTTTAATGGCCTAATGAGGGCCATTAAATGTAATGTTTACAGCACATGTCTTAACTGCCTATGATTTAAATATATTATGTCCATGTTGTTGTCATCTACAGAATACACCCTGTGGGAAGGGGGATGGAAGTGTTTACTAAATCAATTAATAGCAGACTATGCTAATAATGAGACAAGGGCAGAATCGACAATCAACCATCTAGCTGGAGAAGGACAACACAGCCTACCAGATGATCAAGCAGCAGATATCCCCAGAGAAGTATTGGATGATATCAAAGAGATGGCTTTGTGAGCTTTAATCCAGGTATCGGATGGTAGCACCCCCAATTTGGACTGCCTTGGGTGGCTGCAGCTGAAGCTTTAGGACAATGAGACCATCTTGGGTGCCTGTTAAGTAAGCAAACCAATGCTACCTCCCTCACATTGAGTGGTCTGCTCTCAGACATAGAGACCATCAGACATGCCACCTTGCAGAACAGCCATAGAGTTTTTACTCTGGGCACATGGGCATGGCTGTGTAGACTCTGAGGGATGTGTTGCATGAACCTCTCCAGCCACAGTGAGTCAATCCACAAGAGCATCCAGGTACTGAAGGAAGAGTTCAAGAAGCTTCAAGTGGAAAACAAGGACTGGTTCAATAAACTCTTCCAGTCCAAGGGACTAAAGGGTTGGATGGTGTCCAGCTAAAAGAGGACTGTTAATTCTCTTTGTGGTTGTTGTTGTATTGTTAATTGTCCCGTGTTTGTTTGGATGCTTTTACAAAGTCTTACAAAATTCTTTCAGTTCCATCTTTGTTATAAAACAGAAAGGGGGAAGATAACTAAAAACAGGATTCTCATGGACTCTTTGGAGGAGAGAACTGGAGGCCAGGATGGCACAAAAGCCTCTCAGAGACTCAGTGTGGGAAGAAAAATCCTTAAAAGTACCTTAAAGTATTCTTCAATCCGTAAAGTACCTTAAAAAACTTGAGTATCTCAAAGTATTAATAAGCCCCACTGAGTGTCAGTAGAAAGCTCTCAAGGGACTCGTTCAAGCAGATAATTGGGGCTGTGATTGCACAAAACTCTCACAGAGTCTGTATCAAAAGGGAAACAACAAGAACCTTAAAATAACTGAAGTACTCTGAAGTATTAATGAGCCCACTGAATGTTGTTACTGACAAAGCCTCTCCAGGGACTAATTACAGCAGATAATTGGAGGCCATGATTGCACAAACCTCTCAGAGACTCCAAGGCAAAAGCCAAAGCCAAAGTCCTTTGAAAAACCTGCAGTCCCTGCAGGGAGCATTCAGGAGCCCCCAGGGCCATTGCTGAGCAAGGCTCCTCAGGGACTCCTTGCAGCAGATCCTTGAGGCCACTGGGATGTGGGCTAGGGGGGGATGCTGAGGGCAGGACAAGGGGCTGACAGTGCCCAGCCTGGCTGGGGCTGTGCCAGGAGGCCCCAGGGCCTCAGCACAAGGTGTCTCCTCCCAGCCCTTGGTGGCACAGACCCTGCTGTGGCCCAGGGCACCAAGACTTGGCTTCTCTTTGTCCCCACCTGTCAGCACTGCCTGCAGTTCTCTGCTCTGCCTGGGGCCTGGGGACACTTTCTCAGTCGTGTCCTCACTGGGACCCATTAAAAGTCCGAAGAAACTTTGGAGTTGGATTGTGCCTTGGAGTTCTGGAGAGGTTTCTTCAGCTCCCTCTCAGGGACTGATGTTCAGGACCTGAGCACAAAGCCCCAGAGGCTCATTAAAGTCCTTGTGCTGTGTCTGTGCTGCTGAGCTGGGCTGGGCTCCTGGCACAGAGGCAGCTCCTGGTAAGCAAGAAGAGCTTCAAAAGCACATTTCTCTTGATGAGCAGCTCTTCTGCCAGCCCAGCAGGGCTGGGGCACTGCCTGCAGCCAGCCCGGGCACAGCACAGAGGCACAGAGAGCTTCAATCAGTCAGGGCTGGGAAGGTGCTGAGAAGTGCCTGGGGCACAATCACTGCCAGCCCTTGGCACAGGAACCTCTGGCTGCAGGACAATGCAGCTGCAGCTCCTGGAGCCATCTCCTAAAGCTGGAACATGCCAATGCCTGCAGAGCCTGTGAGTACATTCTCTGATTGTCTCTTGTGCAGAGCAGCCAGGGGTGCCCAGGGCTGTCGTGCAGAGCAGGGTCCTGCAGCCCAGGGCGCTGTGCTGGGGCAGGGACTCTGCTGCCTGCCAGGGACAGCTCTCAGCCAGCCCTGGCAGCTGCTCCCAGCACTGGGGGACAAGATCTGGGTGGGAGGAGACAGCTGGTAAAGCTTGGAAGTGTTCTCCTTGTGTGGGGAGGATGCTGCATTGTTCAGGACTGCTCCCAGCATGGCATTTAACTGCAGAACATTTCCAAGTAGGTTATACAGGGAGCCCAGCAAGGCAGGGGCTTCATGAAAAGGGAAAATCCTGTGTTTCTAATCTATTGCTCTGGGCTGCCTGGATGGAAAAGAGTGCATGGATATTAATATCTCAGTTCAGATTCAGGAAAAAAAAAAGTTTCTTCTCTGATTGTACTAAACGAGGCAGTGACAGAAATCAGCACAGGGCCCCTTAGAGGCAGCATCAGCATCGCTTTTCCAGCCTCCTCAGGGTTGCTCTGATGTTGCCATCAGAGCCTGCAGAGCCAGAGCTGCCCCTGGGCAGTGCCTGAGCTGGGAGGGGTCTGCAGGGCAGAGCTGAGCCCCCAGGGCTGGGCTGGGCTCTGGCAGCACTGGCAGGGCCCAGCCCTGGGCACAGGGAAGCAGCTGCTGGCAGGGACAGCTCCAGGCAGCAGAGCCCTGGGCAGGCAGTGGGGGGAAAGCGCCCCCAGGCTGTGCTGGGATATTTAAAGTCCTCTCCAAATACAACTATTCCATGATTACTTTTCTTACAGATCCCCATGACTAGCCAGAATAAATGTCCAACAGCAGCTCCATCAGGCACTTCCTCCTGCTGGCATTGGCAGACACGCGGCAGCTGCAGCTCCTGCACTTCTGCCTCTTGCTGGGCATCTCCCTGGCTGCCCTCCTGGGCAACGGCCTCATCATCAGCGCCGTAGCCTGCGGCCACCACCTGCACACACCCATGTTCTTCTTCCTGCTCAACCTGGCCCTCAGCGACCTGGGCTCCATCTGCACCACTGTCCCCAAAGCCATGCACAATTCCCTCTGGGACACCAGGAACATCTCCTACACAGGATGTGCTGCACAGGTTTTCCTGATTTTCTTCTTCATCTCAGCAGAGCTTTGCCTCCTGACCATCATGTGCTACGACCGCTACGTGTCCATCTGCAAACCCCTGCACTACGGGACCCTCCTGGGCAGCAGAGCTTGTGCCCACATGGCAGCAGCTGCCTGGGCCAGTGCCTTTCTCAATGCTCTCATGCACACAGCCAATACATTTTCCCTGCCCCTGTGCCATGGCAATGCCCTGGGCCAGTTCTTCTGTGAAATCCCCCAGATTCTCAAGCTCTCCTGCTCAAAATCCTATCTCAGGGAACTTGGGCTCATTGCTGTTAGTGCCTGTTTATCATTTGGCTGTTTTGTGTTCATTGTTTTCTCCTATGTGCAGATCTTCAGGGCTGTGCTGAGGATCCCCTCTGAGCAGGGACGGCACAAAGCCTTTTCCACCTGCCTCCCTCACCTGGGCGTCGTCTCCCTGTTCTTCACCACTGCAGCAATTGCTCACCTGAAGCTTTCTTCCATGTCCTCCCCATCCCTGGATCTGGCCCTGTCATTTTTGTACTCGGTGGTGCCTCCAGCCCTGAACCCCCTCATCTGCAGCCTGAGGAACCAGGAGCTCAAGACTGCAGTGTGGAGACTGATGACTGGATGCTTTCAGAAACATAAAACTGCTGGCCAATTTCTACAAATCACTTGAAATAAATGAAATCCTGGATACTTCTTATTGGTTTCATTTCTGAGGTAATTTTTTTTAGTTCAAGTTTTTTCATATTGTCCGCAATAAAATCCTTTTTTTCTGCCATTTCTCATTTTTTTTCTCTCTACCTCCCCTTGACCACAGACAATGTTAATGATGGGATGCCTTCTTGATGGGTTTAAAGGAACTAAAGGATCTCCCAGCAGAGTTTTCTGCAGAGATGCCCTTTTGTTGCCTTCTCTGGAGCTGCAACAGCAGTGTCTGTGTGCAGAGCTGGGGGCAGATCAGTGCTGGCCCAGCAGCTGTGCCCAGCAGCAGCAGCAGCACTTGCTGTTGCCAGTGCTGCTGCCGTGGCCCTGCCCCGCTGCCCTGCTGGCCCTGGTGTTGCTGCAGGGCCTGAGTGCTCTCGGGGCCGGGCACAGCCCTGGGGGTGGCAGTGCCAGGGCTGCAGCAGGGACAGGCCAAGTAATATAAATAATTTGTAAAATAAGTCATCTTCGGTAGTTCTTTTGGATTTGTTTTTTTTTTTTTTTCCTGGGTTTAATTTTTTAATACTATCCACAAATTTAAACCATTGTTTGTGCCATTTCTCGTTTTGTTTTTCTCCACCTTCCCTCTGGCCACCAACTCTGTCAATGAGGGGCTGCGCTCTTGGTGTCTTTAAAAGAACTAAGTGATCTCTCAGCAAAGTTTTCTGCATTGATCCCTTTTGTGTTCCCTTCTCTGGAACTGCAGCACCAATGTCTGTGTGCAGAGCTGGGGGCAGATCAGTTCTGAGTACAGCAGCTCTGGTCCTGCTGGCCATACTATTCTTTATCCAGGCCAGGAGCCATTGGCCTGCTTGCCCACCTGGGCACTCTGCTGCCTCATGTCCAGCCTGCTGTCCATCAGTCCCTGCAGGTCCCTTTCTGCCTGGCTGCTCTCCAGCCACTCTGTCTCCAGCCTGTAGTGCTGCAGGGGTTGTTGTGGCCAAAGTGCAGGACCCAGCACTGGGACTTGTTAAACCTCACTTTGATGGATTTGGGCCCTGGATCCAGCCTGTCCAGGGCCCTGTGCAGAGCCCTCCTACCCTCCAGCAGATCAACACTCACATCCAGTTTGGTGTCATCTCCAAAGATTTCCTTGGTTCCATGGGGCCCCTCAGTGTCACAAAGGCCTCTTGGTTACACCAAGCCCTGCACTGTCACATTGGTCTCCTTGGGTCCATGAGACCATGTATAGTGACAGTGGTCTCCTTGGTTCCATGGGACTTCAATATGTCACAATGTTCTCATTGGTGCCAGAGTTTCACAGTGCCCTTGGTTCCATGGGGCCCCAAAGTGTCACAATGGCCCCATGGTTACATGATGTCCCAGAGTGTCACAATGATCTCTGTGGTTCCACAAGTCCTCTCAGTGTCACAATGGACTCCTTGTTTCCATGAGGCCACACAGTGTCACAACGTTTTTCCAGATCCCTTGAGGCCCCATTGTGTCACAGTGGTCCCTTGGTTACACAGGATCCTTCTCCCTTAGGATTACTTTCAATAACTGTGTCCATCCTTCCCAGCCTCCTTTGTTTTTAAGGGCTGTTTCCCTTAAAAGAATCAGGACCTGATTTGATACTCCCCAAATCAGCATCCTAAATAGACCAAAGTCTGCCGTTCCTAATTCCAGTGCAAGTTTTGTTGCTGCCCCTCCTTCTTTAACAGAAGGCCACCGAATGGGCTATGACATCACAGAATGGAGTATATGAGGTCATTGAGCAGCTATGACATCATAGACTGCCTCTGTGATATCACATAACAGGCTGTGACATCCCAGAGGGGCTGTGTGACATCCCAGAGGGGCTGTGTGACATCCCAGCAGGGCTGTGTCAGGTCACTGGGTTGGTCACTCTGCCCCAGCTCCCCCTCACAGTTTCTCCCAACAAGTCCAATGCTGTTCATGCCCAGCAGGGTCCCTGTCCCCCGGGACCCCCCGGCCTACCTGCAGCCACAGCCTCCACCAAAGGATGTTCCACAGGATCCACCCCAGAGCCTGACATGGGGACAAGGGGCCAGGGCTGTGTGACCAGGACATCAAGGACAGGGATTATCCAGGTCACTGTGTCTGGGTTGGGTTGCCCAGGGCAGGAAAGATGTCTGGCAGCTGCAGCAGGGTCTGGGAAGGGCCTCCAAGGTGGGGCTGGAGCCCTTGGGCTGTGAGCAGAGGCTGAGGGAGCTGGGCTTGTCCAGCCCACAGCAGGGAAGGCTGAGGGGCTCCTCATCCCAGCCTGGCAGTGCCAGCCAGGAGGGGATGGAGAACACAGAGCCAGGCTCTTCACCGGGGGGCCTGGTGGGAGACAAAAGCCAATGGGTGGAAGGGGACAGAGGGGAGATCAGCCAGGACAGGAGGAGATGAAATGAGTCAGGCTGGTTTCAGCATTTCCTCAACATCAAGAGCAGCCTGACCTCCCTTCTCCATCCACCAGTGACAGCTTTGCAAATCAGAAATTGTTCAGGCTGTTTTGCCCCCACTCCAGGACGAACATCTTGATACAAGAACTTAGTTGTGTTTATAACTATCGCAGAATCACGTTTGTCTAAAATTAATTTTAGTATGGAAATCACTTGTGGATGGTGGACTCATCAGACACTGCTGTGATGTTGCACATAGCTCAGGGAAGCGCGTGATTGTTATTAAATTGTGTCCTGTTCAACTGTGGTCTGTGGGCCATGAGGAGAAATCTTTCTGTGCCTCTGAGTTTCAGCAGTTCCTGACCCCAAAGGACACAAACCTGATGAATTGTGGTTCCCAGTCCAGGGGCTGCACTTTGTCCTCCCTCCATAGCCAGAGCAGAGCTCCCTTGTACCAGAAAGTCCCTGGCAATGCAGGGATGAAGGAAACAGGACAGGCTGTGGGGATCAGAGGCAGGGCAGAGCCAGAGAGAACAATGACTTTTCCATTGGATGGAGCTGTGCCTTCCCTTGGCTTTGTTGGCTGACAAGAAATGAACATCCCTCTGTGTCTCGGGCAGCTCCTTCTCCAAGGAAAGCAGGTGGGAGTTGGAGCCAAGGAGCTGAAAGCTGCACGTGCAGCCTGGGCTGGAGGGAGCTCAGATTTGCACAAGGCTGCTCTGAGTGCCAGGGCTTGGATGGGGGAAATGGTGGGGTGGGGGTAGGGACAGAGTGTGATTGATTGTCAGCCATGAAGGGTTTTGATTTTCATATCTATTCCAACTGCATGAGGAGGTACTTAGATTCAATGTCAATTGGAGATTGCACATATCAATAAATTACAGGGAAAAAAAAACCTAAACAGGACCTAAAAAATCTTTTCTCACTGTCTTTTTAAATACAATATATTCAGTTTGAATACACTACTGAGATCTACTTAACCACAAAGGATTTAAAAATTAAAATTAAATTATACTCAGAGGCTTGGCTTGTTAAGGTGTTCTGAATGTTAATGAGCCCTGGGACACTGAATTCCTGCACTGAAGAGCTGAAGGCTGAACATGCCTCTGCAGCAGGAAAATTCAGCAGCAGCCTCCAAGGTGCTGAGGATGTCAGCAGCCCCCAGTGAGGCCATCCCTGCCCAGAGAGCGTGGGGGAATGGGCAGACAAGGAGAGCGTCCCTGGGGCTGGGGCAGCACAACTCAGAGGCACCAGCGGCTCCAGCTGGGCAATGGAGTGTGGGATGTGGCTGGGAAAGCCCTGCCTGGGCTGGGCCAAGCAGGACACACAAGCCCTGACTCCCATCCCCCCAACAATTCTCTGAAGGAGACATTTAAAAGGCATTACAATTGTTTCTGTACCCTGAGTTGGTTACACTGGAGAAATACTGACAGGAAATCCTCAAGAGGTCAAAACAACAAAACAGTGTTTACTGGCAACTTTAGAAAATTAGAGAAGCTTTTGCAAAGTGGTTTAAAGTCACATTCAATCAACAGAAAACCCTTCTAAAAGCATTACCTTGGCCCATTTAGCTACATAAATTCTAAGCCTTTTCAATTTTAACTTAATCAAAATTTTCACGAGGACAGAAATAGAAGAATACACAGAGAGAGCTAAAGACACAAAATATATAGAGAAGCACACACACAGAGCTACCAACACCTGATTCCAGCAGTGTTCAGATGGAAATTCCAAGAGGAGGTAGGGTCAACATGTGTGCTTGCCTTGTGGTCAGCCTTCTATACCCCTTGGTCTTGCTGGGCCCTTCCCCCAGGTGGGGCTTGGGCTCATTTGGTCCCTCAGGAGCTGGGCTGGGGCTGCAGAGGTGGCTGTGGAGCATTGCCTGTGCTGTGCCAGGGACTGGCAGCCAGTGCTGGGCTGGGATAGAGGCTCTGGGGGGATTGGGGTTCCAGGGCAGGGCAGGGCTGGACCTGCTCCTTCCTTCTCCACACATTAAATGTTTTGTGCCAACAATCTCCTCCCATCTGTCACAACAGGGAATGTTGGAGGTGAAATCCCAATTCTGGCCATGGCACCTGGACTACAAGGACAGTTCTTTTCCATAGGAAGGAAAGCACAGAGCCCCAGGGTTTGGAAGGTGGGTGAGAGCCTCACTAGACCAAAGCCAGCTGGACTTGTCAGGATTGGCAGATTTTGTCTGGGAGAAGTCTTTGGATTTAGGGAAGGTGGAACCCCAATCTCAGCCATGGATGACTGGAGAAGCAGGACCGTCCTTTTCTACAGGAAGGAAAGCACGCAGCCTTCCCAAGTGTTTTGGGGACAGATGGGAGGTGACCATTGTGAAGCCACTGCAAGACAGACTTTTCCTGGCAATATTCCTATGGGAACAATCCCTGTGCATAAGGAAATTTGGAGGTGAAATCTCAACTTTGGCCATGGATGCCTGGAGGAGAAGGACAGTTGTTTTCCATAGGAAGGAAAGCACTGGAGCCCCAGTGTTTCAGCAGCAGTTGAGAAGTGACCCTCCACCTGTGAAGACCAGTTGGACCAGTCAGGCAGCCCCTGGGAGGCCAAACCAGTCAGACATGCTCTGTGTCCCCTTGGTTTTATGAGGCCCTTCTGTATCAGCATGGTCTCCTTGATTCCATGGGGCCCTGCAGTGTCCTAACAGTGCTTTGATTCTATGGGGTCCAGCAGAGTCACAATGGCCCCTAGGTTCCAGAAGGCCCCACATGTTACAATGGTCCCAACGATTCCATGAGGCCCGGCAGTGTCACAATGGTCCCACTGATTCCATGAGGCCTTGTGGTGTCAGAATGGTCTCCCTGGATCCCCAGGCTCCACAATGTCATGTGACACCTCTATTCCATGAGCCCTGCAATGTCACAATGCACCTA